>JZKD02S0140204.1:431153-488113 GCA_000966675.3 Picea glauca | reverse complement strand
TCATTGTGGTAGCATGATTCAACAACATTTACGACACCCTGTAACCAACTTGCGACATTTGCGACAAGTCGTAAAGGAGTTGTGACACTTGCGACAAGTGAGAGGCATATGCGACACTTATCCAGTTGAGTGATTTTGATGTGTAACAAAACTGACAAGACCAGTCTCTTCAAATGCACATGGGTAACAATTTTCCAAGTAATAAGAAATTGAAAAGACAATTAATCTCAATTTTTAAATCCAATCAAAGGCTCCTGACCAAACAAGCACTTATATTTCTAAACTGGAGATTATACCCTTATTGAGAAAAGGTCAAGAGGTAAAAAATTGAGAAAAAATGAACAAGAAGAGATTTTGATTTCCAAAATCTAATAATTCACAAGATTTGAAGTCAAGAAACATTCAATCACTAGCCAGAGAAGTTCTTCCTAGATACGCAAACAAATCTGGGCATATGAGGCAATAAAATACTTAATCCAAAATTTTTGCAAGTGGGTTTGCAGGCTGACAATGGGGTACAATACAAGAATCAAGGATTCTTGCAGGCTAGACATAGGTAGAGTGCAAGAAGTTCACACTGAACTGAACAACAGGCTGCGAGCTTTAGTGGTTCTCGCAGGCTACATAAGGGTGCAGTGCGAGAAGGTCTGTAATCGAGCAAAATTTGGAAAAAAGACAAAACTTCTGAGGGAACTTCTAGATCCAGGGAGTCTGTAAGGGTGTCCTCAAGACTCAGAGATTGATTTGGAATAAAAAATGGTAGGTTAAGAGAAAATGGCCAAGAAAAAAACACCAAACATGGGTTGTCTCCCCAGTGGAGTCGCCAATTTTTTTATCGGATAAATCGGTAGGTGCGGACACTAACAGATCTCCCTAGATCCACCTAGATCTAGAACAAAATAGGATAGGACACAACTCTTTCCTTAAGTTGTAGTCATTGAATCTACTAATGAGGAGGAATGAGTGACATACCTTTATATTTCTTCCTTAGGTCTCTGTTGTTCCCACTTCACTCTGGTGCTCTTGTGAAATCAGGTCCAAGACAACACAAACCAACCAAAGTGAAGATAGAAAAGTATATTCAATGTCAACCTATGCATATGATCAAGGAGTTACGCAATAAAATAAGAGTGATTTTATGGGAAATGGACATGTTGTTGTATTATGTTAAATGAAAGTAGAAGATACAACCGGATCACCTTGATGTCGCAAGTTTCTTTTTAGTGACCCTTGGTTCCAACACACACACTTGCTCTGTACTTGCATAAAGAATATCCAATACAACTTCATAGACCAGATAAAGTCTTCAAACTTCTGTCCAAGCAGATTTCTTCACATAATCTTTTCACTAAGTCTTCATTCAATCTTTCTTAACCTTTTCCATGATAAACCTATCAATATATAGGAGAAGGAGGGATGGTTACATGGATGAGGATGATCCCACCAAATCTGAGAAGTCAGTAGGATGCCAACCATACAAATGCCAACTCATTTTCTAGAAGATCCCCTTCTAGAACCTTCATGACCTCTTCTCTTCTTCAAGATTAAAAACAGGTTCACACCCTACCTATAGAGAAAATTGCAAATAGTTCGCACCCTAAGCGTGGGTGGCCTGCGAGAATGAGGGATTTTCGCACCCTGTAACATAGGCATCCTGTGAACTCATCTTAAAAATGTGTTTTTGGGAGAAGACAATAGTCACTTTTCTCAGGCAAAAAGGTCCTTGTGGGAGCCTGAATACAACACTGTAGCTACATCACCAGAGTGACCAAAATAATGTGTAACATGTGGTTTTCTCCCACTTTGCGTTTCCATGTAAAAACACTGGTGTATTGTGTATGTGTATGATTGTTCATTTGTTCATTGTTTATTTTCTCTGCAAATATTTTATGATAATGCTACATTGATATAACACTTGCATTATATGGTTAAAAAGGATTAGATTTCTCTATTATTGATTCACCCACCCTCTTAGTAATACAACAAAGAGGAAGAATTTGATTATACAGAAGAATTTTTGAGTGCCATAGAAGTTATAAAAAAGGAAAAGAAGAAAAACAAGTCACTTCAGGAAGAACTAAAATGAAAAGAGGGAGTTCAAAATTCCAACCCCGAAGAACTGGAGAAGATGAGCTCTAAATTAAAAATCCAAGTATAACAAGACATGAGAATTGAAGAAGCACTTAGAGAACAGTTAGAAGAAAGAGACACGATCATATGAAGTTTGGAAACATAGATTGTCACATTGAGAAAATACTTTTAAAAGAAAAACATGTAGAACAAATCTAAAGTTTTGGATGATATTATTAGCAGTCAAAGGCCACATCATGACAAGTCCAGAATAGGATACAACTAGATAGAAAAAGTCTCAAGCTCCAAAACAACAGATCAATAAACAAAACTGAGAAGCTACACAGAGATAGTCAAAGGATATCTTGAGAAGGAAGATGACAAGAAGTTTCATAAGGAAGATCACATAGATACTCCACTACCCAGAAGATTCATATTTTAGAATCAACAACAACCAAAAACAAAAATGCTTCAAGAAGAAGAAGGATTTAGAAGAGAAACTCCCTTTAGAATATATTCAAATCCCAGGTATCAAAGTATCTTCCTTGGACTATGTTATTCATGTAACGATTTTGGACATAATGTTGTAAATTGAAGATCAAATAAAATGAACAGAAACAACCTTGATAATATGCACGAAATGGTAATTCAGGAAGGCCTAGTGAAACACAGAGAAGAAGCTACAACAAGTTTGAATCCTTGAGAACTAAAGTGGAATTTTACAATTGAAACAACGTTGGACACAAGCACAAAGATTGTAGAATGATAATTCCTCCAAGATAATCAGAACAAAACAACAATAGTTACATATAGGAACCTCAAAGAATATGGACAAGGAAGCATAATCAAATAATAATGAAGAGTGCACACTCAGTCTATAATCTCAACACAAGAAACATGGTTGGTATGTTGACAGTGGTTGTTAAAAGAACATGACATGTGATAAGGACGAGTTTCTAACATTGAAAATGATAACTCAGCCAAAATCATTGGAAGAGGCACATTCAATATTGGAATTAAGGATGCCAAGGAAAAAAATGTTCTACTAGTGGAAGATATGAAACACAATCTTTTGAGTGTAATCCAAATGTGTGACCAAGATCACAAACTTGTGTTTGATTCATAGAAATGGGAGATAAGAAAAGCGTATTTAGGCATAGTGGTGGCGACAACTATAAGAAATCCAAGAAACATATATGTTCTAAATGAATTTGGAAAGGAAACATTTTTTTTAGGAAAGGGAGATAAAGTTTGTTTATGGAACAGAAGAATGGGTCACATAAATTTTGATAATCTTGTCAAAGTCAACAAAAATGAAGCATTCATAGAAATGCCCTAGATCATGAAGCTGAGAAACACATTGTGCAAGTATTGTCAACAAGGAAAGAAAACAAAGACCAAGTTCAAATCAAAGGAATACTCCAAAACAAAACCAATGGAAATTGTGCATACTGATCTAGTTGGACCAACTATTAAAAAGGGGTTGAAAGGTGAGCAATACTTTATGCCCTTGGTTGATGACTATACAAGAATGATTGTAGTTTGTTTTTTCAATAAGAATTCAAAGGCATTCGAGAACTTTAATATGTACAAGGAGATGGTTGAAGATGAAACATATTTGAAAATCAAATGCTTGATATTAGAAAATGGAGGGGAGTTTACTTAAAAGGAATTTATGGACTTCTGCAGTGAGCATGGGATAAAGAGGAAATTATCCTTTGCTAGAACACCACAATAAAATCGAGTCATCAAAAGGAAGAACATGCTAGTACAATAAATGGATTGAACTATGTTAATGGATTCCAGGTTGGCATAATTTTTTGGGTACATGCAGTGCATACAAGAGTTCACATTCAAAACAGAGGAATTCTCATAAACAACTGTGATAAAACTCTCTATGAGATATGGCAAGGAAGACCAATGAATGTGAATCACTTCAGAGTTTTTGGAAGCAAATGCTACATTAAAAGAGAATATGGAAAAATGGGAAAGTTTGAATCTCGTGTTGACAAAGGCATACTTTTTGGGTACTCAAGAAAAAGGAAATAATACAAATGCTTCAATCTAAGGCTCAACAAAATTGTGGAAAGCATCGATGTGACATTTGATGAAATAGGTGGATGAAAGATAAAATAAGAAGGCAATGATTAAATGGAACGAGTTCATGAAGAAGAAGTAGCAGAAGAGGAAGATAAAAAAGAGGATCCAAAAGAAGAGAAAGAACAACAAGATCTTCAAGTACCTCCAAATACACCTAATAGACAGATACAAAAGAATAATCCATCAAGTCATATTATCGAGAATAAAGATGCATGTTATAACTAAGTTTTCCTCACCCCATGCAAATTTCTTAGATGGCCTTTCCATTTTCCTATGTAGACTTGAAGTCCCCTTTTTGTACTTTCTAGAGCCAAAAAATCATATGTTTCCACATATACACACCCTACCAATTAGACAACATGCGTATATGAAGGTTGCGCCACTACAACCTACGTACATCAAGTTTGGTGCTCAAAATTAAAAATTGTGTCAGGTTTCCATGTCACATGACGAGATCCATGATCATTGACCTTCCATATATTGGAAACGTTTCGAATTGGCCCTTTAGTTCCATTTTAAGGCTATAAATTGAGCCATATCCAAGCTATGGAAAATGAGAGAATTCAACTTTTGAGAGCAAAGATACTCTAGAGAAATTTCACTTCACATTGAGTCTGCATCCCTTTATCCTTGAAAGTATGAACACATTGTTCAGCCCCCAAACTCTTCCCTCTTTGATGGAGAACTTTATTGTCTCCCATATATGAGCTTTCCTTTGGTGGAATATTGAAGTGGTGGAGGCCTAGCTGGAAGAGAATTAGTTTCTCGATTCTGAGACATGCCAACATGGAAGTTTGTCACTTGTATACTTCTGTTTATTATTTTAATAGAAATATTCTTTTCTCATCCAATTTATATCTTACAAATATTTGAATTGTTATTCCATGGGTGTATTTGACATGAATGTTAATGGATTATGCTATTTTATATGCTAAAATTATATATCATCACCATATGCTTGCGTATCTTGGTTGTTGAGGACAATTTGCAAGTATGAAGCTTTGAGTTGCGTGCTCAAATGTGGTCTTAATCGAACATCTGAATGATGAAGGATTGTTATCTTGTCTTGTTAGCATTTTCATTCATATAACATACTTGGGATTAGAGTTGATTTCTGTAGTCATTCCTTCTATTTTGGTTTATCCCATTCCATAGAGTGATTTTTCTCATAACACCCAATTGAATTCATTTTAAGAATAAGAGAAAATATTTCATCAAAATCTATACCTTTTTTCTGTGCAAACCCCTTTACAAAAAGTATGGCCTTGTACTACATTTTTCCTCCATATTATTCCTTCAACCTGTAAGCCCATTTATTCTACAATTCTCTTTTCCTATAGGCAACTAAATCAAGTCCCAAGTCCGGTTAGTTACAAAGGAATCCATTTCCTCTTTCGTTTCTTTCTATCACTTCTTTTTTGTCTACCTACATTGCTTCTTCATAAATTTATGTTTCACCAAAGTCAATCAACAATACATAATACAATGAAGGAGAGTATCATTCAGGGAGCTTACTTAACCTAGTAGATATTCTAAAAACACTTACAGAAGTTTGAGGTACCTATTGCTCCTATTGTTATACATTTTTATTTTATGGTACCTTTGGAATTTGATTTTCTTTGATTTCATCAAGCACTATGTATTGTGTGTTTTTCTTTTCTTGTTTCTTTCCCTACACCTAATATTTGTACATGAATTTTTCATTGAATACCACATATTTACTTCTAATTATTTTATGATATCCATAATCCCATAAGTGATAACCAAAATCCTTAACACCTTATCCAATAAAGTTACACTTCTTAGATTTTTCCTCAAGCTTTGTTCTATTTTATTTATCAATATGGACAAATGCTTCACAACTGAAAGTCTTCATAAATGAGTAGTTTACGTTTTTACCCGTCCATGCCTCCTCTAGAATTCCACCATCCAAGGAGCTTGAAGGACCTCTATTTACTAAGTAAACAACAATATCTACAACATCTTCCCATAACTATAAAAGAAACCCATCATGCAATCTCATACTCCTTGCACGTTGCATGATTGTCAAGTTCATTGTTTCTGACACACCATTTTCTTGTGGTGTTTTCAGAATTGTCTTCTTTATATGAATCCCATGGTATGAACAATAATTGTTAAACTCCTTTCTACAATATTAACCTCCATTGTCTGATCTGAGACACTTCAACTATTTTCCTGTCTCATTCTCAACCAGATCTTTATCTTTATTAAAAGTGTCAGAAACATCAATTTTTTGTCGAATGTAATAAAACCAAGTTTTTCTAGTTGCATAATAAATAAAAGTAACATAATAATGAGAGCCAACAAGAGATGATACCTGAGCTAGTCCCCATACATTTGTATGCACAAGCTCTAAATTTTCACTTTTCTTTTATTTTCCAACCCTGAGAAACCTGACTCTCCTATGTTTTCCATAAACCTAGTGCTCACATGAATTCAAATCAACTTATTTAAGATCTAGCAACAAATTCCTTTTTTAAAGTGTCTGCATCCCCTTCTCACTCGTGTATCTAAGCATATGATTCCATAGTGTTGTATCCACACCTGTAGAAGCTAAAAAGATTGAGGAAACAACATTAACATTACATAAATACAATGTACATACATTCTCTCGTTTTTCCATTACCAATGATCCTTTGGTGACCTTCCACGCCTTATTTGTAAATGTAGATATATATCCTTCACTTTCCAAATGCCCTATTGAAATTATATTTCTTCTCAAATCTAGTATATGTCTCACCTCTTTCAATAACCATTGGTTTCCATTCTTTTTCTTTATTTGTACTTTACTGATTCCAACAATTTGACATTGTTCATCATCACCCAAATAAACCTGTTTGAAATCACTTTGAACATAATCTTGGACATATTTCGTATGGGGTGTGGCATGAAACGAAGTTCTTGAATCTACTACCCAAGATTCAGTAATATTATCTAAAGAAAGAATCAAAACATCTTGTATTACATCACTTGTTACATTTGCTTCCTGATTTTTCTCCTGTTTTCCATCTCTTTGTTTCTTTGGAGCTCTGCAATATTTCTTCAAATATCATTTCTCCCACAATTCCAACATTCTATCTTTCCTAGTCTATATTTGGATCTACCCTTCCTATAATTCTTACGGTTTCCTAAGCTCTTTCCTCTTAACTTTTGTCTTCCCCTATTCTCGATGGTCAACGCATTACCTGATGTCTCACCTATGGTTTTTCATCGCATTTCCTCGCTAAGGATAACACCAACAACATCATCAAATTTTAGAGTGTTTGAACCAGAGATAGAGTTACTTACAACCATGACCAAGTTGTTCCATATTTCTGGAAAGGAGGATAAGATTAGGATGGCCCTAACCTTTTCGTGTTTCACTCCTAAATAACTTAGTTGTTTAGTAACTGTATTGAATTCATTCAAATGGTCAGAAACATACCCACCTTATGACATCTTCATATGAAATAAACGCTTCATTTGAAATACCCTATTGGATGCCGAGGCTTTTTCATATAGTTTATCCAATTCCTCCATCATATCTTCCATTCTCTTTTATTTCGAAATATTGAAAGCCATTGACGCTGCCAAGCAAAAGCGTGTCAATCCTAGTGCCTTTTTGTTAAGAACCTCCCATTCTTTATCCTTCATACTCTCAACTACTTTGTTTTTTCTCCCAATGGTAGGAAAATATCCTTCTGATATAAATAATCTTCCATTTGCATCTTCCATAATTGGTAGTTTTGGCTATTAAATTTCTCTACCCTAAACTTCCCATCTTCCCTTGTTTCTCCCACTCGAACCAAGAACCCTTTTTTCCTGCGAGTTACCTTTCGCTCTATACCAGTTGTTAGAAAAAATGTATCGCGAGGAAATAAAATAAAAACAAATGCAAAAATAAAAAACAAAAGATACACAATAAAATAGAGACACATATACGTGGTTCACGTGTGGGCTACATCCACTAGAGAACTTGCTAGGTCCTTGCTTTATTATTATCCAACAAAATGAAGGGATACAACCTACAACAATCCCACTATAACTTCATCTTCTTTCTCTCATACCCTATCATAGCTTTTACTGTCAGATATTGAAAAAGTTATAGCAGATTCCAAGTTCAATTGATCTTACAAGAAATAAATAATGTTTGTTGAAAGGAGACTCCAAAACGTTATAGACACAAATCTCTACTAACACACTTTATCATATCTTTTCATTAAATGATATAATGTATATTTGTATAACTATATATAAGGGTTGCACATTTGTATATACAAGATTTCTTGGAAGATATTTCGAGGTTTCTTCCTTAGCATTCACCCTTTGCATTTATTGTAGAATCATATAAATAATCTTTCAAAACTTCATCCAAAGAGGAGTAGCGCCTCTATAAAAATGTAAGAGGATTCATATCCTCATGATATTGTTGTTTGGATCTTCACCAATTTGAACATCAACAGGTCAATTGCAGTAAATGTTTTTAGTTTTCAATGATTTGTTTGTATGTAAACTACTTGACCAAAAAGCATTGTTTGGTGTGTTATTCACCCTAAAATCTCATGCTATCACACAGCATTATCATGACATAAAAACCAGTGATCTCTCAACAAAATACCATCAATTTCATTCCTTTTGTTATCTCTATGCCTTGGTGCTCCATACTCTCTCTGAATATATTGATGAACCTTATGTCTATACATGGCATCATTTTGTAATATTTCGTTGACAGATCATACACTTTGATGCGTTGATGATTCTTCATTTGACAGGTCTGTTGCTTGGTGAATCCCTCCACAATTTGTTTGGCTCAAATATCCTGTATTTCAATAAACCTTCAATCTCTTAACACGTTTCTTCCTAACTTTAGGGAACTTAACCACTACAAATTTGATTAAGCTATCCTCTGCAATACATGGTGAACTATGCAATTTCATTTCTTGATCGCGGTCTCAGGCATAACTAACTATGTGATTTGATTGTGATTAGATTATACTTGTCATTGTTTCTTTTCTTATTACCGATTTGGTTTAAAAAACAAATGATGAACAGGTGGCCTACTAATGATCCAGTTAAATGGTGGCATGGTAGCCTCTATCCTCTTTTTATGTGGATCTCTTAATTGAAACCCTAATTCGCTGGCCGTTTGCAGTAAAAACCTTAAATCCATGCAATTGTTTGGAAGTTTAAATCTTGTCTGAAGATAGATTATTGCGCTACTTCTTCCATATAATGTCATAAACATAGTTTTATGGATGTGGCACCCAAACTCTTTGACCAAAATGTGACATTTTACCAGTAAAACAACGATCAAGAAATGTTGTTGTATATTCCACCGGGAAGTGTTGAATAAGTGTGGCGTCAAAATAACTTGAGAGATATGTTGGCGTCAAAATATCCTTTAAAATATTTCACCATGATTTGGTGGCATAAATAAACACTTCATAATTTATGCAAAAGAAACGTGTTAAGTGTCAAATTATTGACAAGTTATTTCGATCAAGTCATTCTCATTGTGACATGTAACTTTCAATAACCAAAACAAAAGTAAAACTAATCTTGCTTACATCCATTGGGTTGCTTAATCCATAGATCATAAATATTTACTTCAAGCACATGGGTTCATAAAGTCTTATTATTTCAAAATTAGGCCTAAAGTATTGTTTTACAATCCTTGTTAAAGAAACATCACTCCAACTCTTTTATTCTTTTAAGATTGTTACCCTTTTCAATGGAAGAAACACATTAGTTACAACAATCACATGAACTACATTTCCCATTTTTTTTTTTAAATTGTTCAATCCACGAGAATGGAAAGTTTTTTAGAATAATATGCTCACATGGTAAAGGATAACATAAGTTAAGAATGTTTTTAATGGTGAAAATGTAAGTTGTTTATTCTTCTGATTAAATTAAATATTTGGATGTATTGGATTCATATAAACTAAAGTGATTTTAACAATATAAGAAGATAAATTAAATGATTTAAATATGAAATCTTAAAATACCCACTCAATTGTTATCATAAATAATCATCACCTAAAGCATTAATTTGATACAATTGATAAAAACACTCATGACCTTTATGACCAACTAGTTATTATGTATTGAAATAAATCCTAAATAAAATTGCCTAATTATGTTCTTAAAGGTATGATGTAAAAGTTTGACCATTTAATGTTTTTCTCCATTTCAATGAGTTTAAATTTGTCTACAAGCCAAACAATGGAAAAAATCAGTTTAAACAAAAATAAAGGACCTCATAAAAATAAATACTTAATTTAAAATGAAAATCACCAACTCCTTATCAATCCCTTTTATATGCACTTTAAATGCATGCATTAACTTGCATGTAAGTAAGCCTTTATCAAATTATATTAACATGCCAACTTGTACAAAATTTCAAAAAGAACATGATTTTCTAGTAAAAGTTTAAAGCTCATAAAAAAAGATGTAGGATTTAATTTTTTTTTTTTTTATCTCGTTTCCAATTATCAACATATATTTCTTCAAGGGGTGGATTAAAATTTTAAAATTTTATCTTTTAATTGAATTGTTTTGATATGCCAAAATGCTCAGTTAACTCATTTACACATTAAAAACCAAAATTTGATGACAGTGTCAAAACATCATGATAACTCAAAATTAAAAAAGAAAAAACATGAGAACACTTTGAGTAAGTCCATATGAGAACTAAAATAATGTTGAATTACTAGAGGATAGAAAGAATCAAATGGCACAAACATTACTTATATGACACAACAATCCCATCAACAAAATCATAATCATTAAGCTAGATACATGGATGGAATCTCACTAATGATTTGTTTCCGATAGTATCACATCACCAAATCATAATCTCCTGAAAGATAAGATAAAAAAAATCGATGATAAGAAGCGTACAAAATAAAACACCCAAGAAAGAAAAACCATCAAACCATCCATTCAAATCAAGTGAAACAAAATCAAATACAAGAGAAGGAAGTAATTTCCAAAATTTAAAAGATGGCCCCTTTATTTTGATAAAAACTAAGGGGATTTGTTGAGGGATTAACACTATCTAAGGGGGGCTAGATGGCCATTTCTCTTTGGGGATCCAAGTTCTCCATAGGTCACCGAGACTAGGAGGAAGGAAATATTGATGAAGCTAGTGTTTTTTGTTGGTTTTCATGTGATCTCTAATAGGTAGAATATCTTGATTGTGGTGAATAGGAGGAAGTGTCTTCCATGCATCATCCCATAATAAACCATTGCAATCATCCCTTACTTCCCAAAAATATTGCTTGTGGATAAGATCTTTTTTTTTCCAGTTAGCATTCTAGATCAAGGATCTTTCCTGAAAATCTAATGAGTTCATGAGGCTTTGTGAGAGGAAAATACTTCCTGTGCCAAAGGTGAGCCCAAAGGGTATCCTTTAAGGTTAGCCAACAACACCATTTTTTAGCTCTGAGGACATAATTGAGGACATTAGGATCTCTGAGATTGATACCTCCTTTGAGATTTGGGAGACAGATCTTTTCCCAAGCCACTAGAGCCCATTTCTTTTCTTTGTGAACCTCACACTATAGAAAAGATATTTGGAGGTTTCGAACAACCTATGGATTTATTTCAGAGTAGCCAAGGTAGAAAATAGGTATAGGGGCATATATTGAAGAACAAAATTGAGAAGGAGTAGTTGTTTGATGGCATTGAGCACTCTGAAAGACCAATTGGCAAGTTTTTTTATTCATTCGAGAGAGAATCTCCTCCCATGATGAAATTCACAGTCCATTTTCAATGAGAGGGGCACCTAGATATTTGGAAAGAAGATATCTCCTTGGGAAGTTGAGGATCCTGGAGATGTGAGCATGTACACCAAGGAAACGTTAAAGAAAATAATTTGAGATTTTGAAATATTGATAGTAGTACCTGAAGCATCCATGAAGTCTGAAAGGACTTGTTGGATACCCTTGGATTGTTTGGTTTTGGGTTGATCCATTAGCATAGTGTCATAAAAACATTTTTGGTGTGATATGTGAAACTCCTCACCATGAAAACACATTCCTTTTATTTTATTTTTTTCCACAACATATTGGATGTATCTACCAAGACCATCAACCATCAAGATGAAGAGGAATGGAAAGAGGGGATCTCCCTGTATGATGCCATAGGATGGGGAGAAATTTTATGAAGTGGAGCCATTGACCAAGATTGAGAATAAAGTAGAAGAGGTGAGGGAGAGAACCCACTTGATCCATGTGGGGGAAAATTCAAATGCGTGGAGGGTCGGATGAATGTATTTCCAACTCAGGTTGTCGAAGGATTTTGACATGTACAATTTTAAGAGCATGCTGAGGGTTTTGGATATTTTGAGGGAATGGATGACCTAGTGGGTGACGATGATCCCATCCAATATTTCTTGTCCCTCCACATAGTGAGTTTGTTGTTAAGAAATTAGAGAGTGGAGAAGAGCTTTCAGGATATTGGCAATGACTTTCATGATAATAGACCATGTAGCAAAGGCAAACCATGTGAAATTTGTTGGCGTCTTCCACTTTATTTTCCTTTGGAATAAGGGATAGGAAGGTAGAATTTATAGATGGAAGGACATTGAAGTGTTGACGAGAGTATTTTACTACGGACCAAATGTCCCATCTTATGATGGGATATCAAGCTTGAAAGAAGTCTGAAGTGAAGCCATCAAGACGCCATTTTTCCTTCCAACGTGTCAAAGATTGCTTGCTCAAATTCCTTTGGAGTGATAGGACACATGATGTTGTCTTTCCATTTCAGGGAGACTAGCTATGAGATTTATTGAATGATTTTTTGAATGGCAACCTTCACCCTTATTCTAGTTCAATGAGGAGTTCCTGAAATAAATTGACCAGATCTTGTTCAATATCAACATTCTCAGTCAGTTTGTCTCCCTATTTATCTTTTATAGAAGTGTTGTGATTATGATGCCTTCACTGAATCATAGATATATGGAAGAAATTGGTGTTTTCCCCCCTCTTTTAATGATCAAATTCTAGATTTATGTTTTCAAAGAATCTTCTCTTTCTTATCTGTATCATTGATATGTGATTGGAGTTGAGTCTCTTCTTTTATCATATGTTCTATGTGTCCTTCTTGTATCATGGCTCGTTGAATCTATTCCATTTGGGTGGTCATCTATTTTTTTTCTTGGAAAATATTGTTGAAGTCCTGTTTGTTCCATATTTTTAGTTTTTTTTATATACTTAAGTTTTTGTTGAAGTATGTACATAGCAAATTGAAAATTAGGACTACACTCTCCCCACTAGGCTTTGTTGTTTCTTGGAAATCAGGATGGTCTAGCCAGAAATTTCCAAAATGGAAAGGCCAATTGAAGGGGATGCCATCTAGGTCCAAATTGAGAATGATGAGCCAATGGTATGAGCCCCCATAGGGAAGGATGGAATTTTTGGGATGGAGGTCAGTTAGCAATATTGACTCTGAGGCTAGAAATCGATCAATTCTTCAGGCAACCTGATTTTGACCTCTTCTACAGTTGTTCTAGGTGTGTGTGCCACTAATGGTTTCCAAATCCACTAGATTGAGGGATTGAATGGTGTCAAGAAAGGATGGAGAATCATGGTTGATTCTTCTTATGCATCCTTTATTTTCATATAAGGAGGTAATTATGTTGAAGTCTCCACCAATGATTGAGTGAACATTGTTTATGATGGGATTCAAGTTTTTAATGGAGCCTAGAAAGTGAAGTTTGTCAAAGATAGAGTTTGGGCCATACAAATTAGTGAGAAATATAAATTCATAGGATCTTATGAGTTTTAAGTGAGCTAAGAGGGAGTGATTAATGGGAAATAAGTTGGACATAGTGAGTCCAACTGGGTTCCAGAGAAGGGCTAGGTCTCTTGCAACTCCATATTCATTTAGTGCTACTGCTTGGGATCCTTTCCAAATTCAAGGGGAAAGGGTTTGGGGCATATATTGGGGGAATTTATTTTATTGAATTATTAGTAAAAATGTTTTTTTCTAGAGGATTTGATTTCTAAGAAGCCTATGCTTGGTTTTACCATTAAGGCCTTTGATATTCCAAGATATGAATTTCATGATAAATGGGGGGGAGTTGGGTAGGAATTTGTTTGTCATCAAGGCTATGTAGCTCGAGTTAAACATGAACTCACCTAGATCTTTGAGAATTTGTTTATTACTTCTTCTACCTATTTTCTTTTCTTCTTTCATTTTTTTAGGTTGGGCAGAGGAAGACTAAGATTTAATTCCTAGATAAAGAAAAGAGGGGATACCTTTTGTTATTGGGTTAATACATATATGATTTCAAACCAGGGAATCCTTCATAAGCTAGACGTATTGTGAAGGGATGTATTTCGAGTCTTTGTACTTTTAGGTGGATGCAATATATTGTAGGTCGAGATCTCCAAGATCGATTTCTTCATTGTCATTTAAGTTGGGATACTTTGGGGTATCCTTCTACACGTTTTCCTCATCTCGATTGTTAATCAATGGTTCCTGATTCAGGTTTTTGTGCCATTTTAAATTGTCTTCGATGGGATGTTCCTCTATAGGGTTTGGTCCTAGATGATTTTCACTCTCCTTACTAGTGTCTTTTCCAACCTCATCTTGGGAGAGGGATTCAAAAGAGTTGGATATTTGAATCCCTTGTTAGGGTGTAGAGGGATGGGGTTTCTCCTATATTTTTTTTGGCTCAAATAGATGGGGATGGAATTATGTTCACCTATTCATTCAGAGGGAAATATCGAAAGAAATGTCCATGCTCATGGCAATGTCGACAATGAAAAGGGATGTAATCATATTCCAAGGTTTGAACCTATTCATTATCTTGATAGTAGAGACCGATCGAGTCTGAGACAGATTTGGTGAGATTCATGTAGACACATATAAACAAGCATAGGACATGCAACAACCCGTTTTGGTGATCTTTGTGGTTTTTATGACATTTTTGAGGGTATTTCCAATGCCTTAAAAAAATTCTTCATCCCATAAATCTTATCACAAATACTATAGGAGAATCCAGACTAGGGGGGCTATAAAGTCCTCTTTTCCTGGGTTGAAGTGCTCCATCCAAGTGAGAGAGTATTTTTTGACCAAGTTGAAAAAGTAAGGGCCATTCTCAAAAAGCCGATCATGATCTTCCAAGTTGGAAAATATGGTTTTGGAGAAACCCTTCGAACCCAGTTTGTGGTCAATCTAGCTATTATGTTTTTAGGTTGTCTTTATCCACTAGATTAGGGCCTTCTCTGTTGGAACAATTCTCTGTCTTTATCCTGCATAAATTGAATGTAATTACCAATTATGTCCATTTTTATTTCATACTTTGGGTTCTCAATTTCCTTTGGTAGGAAACTTGTCGTGAAGATAGGATTATTTGTTGGTTGTTTCCTATTATTTTGTATTGGAGGTTGATATGTGGTTTCACA
Source organism: Picea glauca (assembly GCA_000966675.3). Lineage (NCBI taxonomy): Eukaryota > Viridiplantae > Streptophyta > Pinopsida > Pinales > Pinaceae > Picea > Picea glauca. Next base: position 472,526 of record JZKD02S0140204.1, on the reverse strand, counting down.
TTGCTTTCCTTTCCCATATCTTGATGGATTTATTTCTCTATGGGTGCGATCAAATTGATTGGATGTAGGGTCATGGGGGATATTTCAACAACCAGCCAGAACTCGGTTCTAGGAGAGAGTGTCGCTCCCTCCTTCAACCATCACCAAGAAGGAAGGGAAAAAAGCATAGTGATGCAAGAATTTGAAACCTAAGAGCTAAATAATTATAGAGAACCCCAAAAAATATAACTCTCCTACAAATTGACAACTTAATGACTAATTAAAATAGTAAATATATTGCAAGTTGATAATAATTAATAACAAATTAAACTACAAAATATACTACAAGTTGATGAATTAGATCAACTAATGAATGGATAAGCTAAATCCAACTAAATTTTAATCATTTTATAAAGTATTTCAAATATAACACTAGGAGTCACCTCCTCAAAAATAGGTGTTTATATACTTTTGGTTATTTTTTCCAATCACAAATTTGTCATTTTATACTAGTGCGCTTAGAAGCAACCTTCTTAGTTGATATGAGTATATTTTTGGAATGGGAAAAGGGACATGGGAGTCTTGAAATTGTCTCATTTTCCCTATTGGTCTCATATCCCTACAAAGAGGTGGCATCCAAAAAGGATTTCTTATGGTTGTAAGGAAAAATGTTCACACCCAGTCAATTTCCTTGGAATTCATTTCATGAAAAAGATAAGTCTCTTCTCATATTCTCCTTTTTTATGGAATAATTCTTTTATATTGGATAATATAAGTTTATTGTTGATTATGATAAATTGCTATGAAATTTTCTGTAGGTGTTGAATAATAAAATGGATGTTTGAAATTAATTAGTTTGCAAATCATGTATGTAAATGCATTGGAAAATCATGCATACTAAGTATTTGAAAAATGAATTTATTGAGGAATGGGTTCTCTATTCATTTGATTTGAAAATATGAAATTTATGGTATCCATAATTCACTTGATTTATTAAGAAGTTTCCCTTTGAGAAATGGAATTCTATAACCTTTTTTTATGTGTGTACATATCAACTTCCCTAGAAAATTTATGAGTGTTTTAGGAATATTTTTTTCACATGAACATTCTTAAATTATTTATAAAGGTTTCTTGGTGGATGAGCATTTCCTTAACTATTCTTTGTTGGATTACTGATAGGGGGGTGAATCAGTAATCGTGATTTTTAATACTTTTTAACCACAGTATATATAGTTTTTGTTAACTTTATGATCAATTTACCAAATTCAATAAGTGCAGAATAAATAAACCATGAAAAATGAGCAATCATACACATACACAGTAAACCAATATTTTTACGTGGAAACCCAATGTGAGAGAAAACCATGGAATTTTTTTTCTTATATGTCTTTAATAAGTACATTCATTATAAGCACCAACTTCCTTTGTTCTCCAACTACAACTAGAAGGAGGCTCCAACCCCCTATATTCTCAGGCTACAACCTGAAGGAGGATACAACTCCCTATGTTCTCTGGATACAAACAAAAGCTGGCTACAACCACCTATCCTTGCCTCGTCCAATCGACCTAAAATATAAATCATGAATGTAGACAACATGTCATTGTCACTAAATCAACTCTAGCATTGTCACAACTATCACTGAAAACTTGACACAACCTCTACCAATATTCTTCCAATATTTCCTACAGATATGTGACCTATCTATGTTTAAACACGTGGATGTATTCGTCTCTCTTTACTACAAATCTCATATGTCTGCACCCCTCTTCTATGCAACTTGCATACTTCTACAAAACTCTCCTAGTTTCATTGTCACTATCTCTATTTCTGCCAAGATTTTACTGTAAAACCTACTATTGAGAACCTAAAATTGTAATCTATCATCCAACCAAATATGATGTCATATAAATCATATCAACGACTCAATTATGTCTAGAAAAACCCATGTAATAGGGTCACAAGTATGTCTCACTGATCATGTGTCATAGAGAAAACCCTCACATCAACCATACATAAAACCATCACTATTATACAATCACAACCTATACTGATAACAATATGTCTCAACCATAAACCCTCAAACATGCTCCAAATAACACAAGATATGTCTTAACAAGATGCCCAATGAAGTGAACCAACAATAACCAACCAATATTGTAGCAATATATCTCTATAGATATTTTGTTACTGTGGATAGCTCTATTGTACCTTCTTATGCTTAAACCTTCCTGTAGCCTCTTCTCAACTCAAAAAATTTTCACTGGTGATAGATATGATCTTCATTTTCATCTTTGGAAATAGATCTATGCTTTTTCTTCAATAAACTTGTGGGTGTCCGTGCTTTGTCCCACTATAACATGCGGATGTATGCGCCCTTCTAGTTCTGCAACCTGTGGATGTCTTCAGTAAAACCCTAGTTCAATAACCATAGTATTGACCCTTCAACTCCTACAACTTATCTTCACTGCTTCAGACTCATTTTTTTATATTTGTCAATGATACCTTCCCATAACATTTTAAAAAAGAGTTATTCAATGTGTTGAATAGGTGTTAATGGGAGACCCTTGCTCTCTTATTTATACTCTCCAAGTAGCCTCCTTTAGGGGTTATCTTCTAATTGTTTTACCCAACTTCCCTCTTTTAGGGATAACCCACTTTAAACTACTTTACCCACTTGCAACCACTTTACCATAAATAGTAAACTCACCACTTATTGTTGCAACTAATTGATTTTTAATTATTTTCTTATTTCAATGACTTTACCCATGATTAAATCCTAGTTACAACCACTTTGACTAGTAAACTTCTTCTATGCGCTTCTAGAATAATTGACCGATTTGACCTTCTAGGGGATTCTATATAACTCATAAGGGTTCTCCAACTTCACTAATCCATATCTCCTCAACTGTGATGAACTACATGACGTACCACATATCAACAAAAAAAAATGGCATGTACTATCCATCTATGATAGTGTTTCCTAAAAATTGACTGATATTCATTACATTATTCCTTAGACAGACATGGGTTCCTTATCAACGCTTATGTGGCTACCATAATTTTCTACCAAAATTTCTTCAAGGGTTGACATCAATGACAACCAGCCCAATTAATAAACAATATCCCCCTTTGGCATTGATGGAAACACTTTGATCAAATACTAAAGTCATGGAAATCATGCTCCCCCTGTGACCATTGTGTTGAGGGGTCCTAAATCCCTTTAACTCAACAGCAGGAACCAAACCCACCACTGAGGCCCAATTAGACTCTACAACGTTTGATAGTGGAATGGTTCTCCAGATCTGTCAATCTGACCAAATAATCAATGGGATTTATGTAGTGATGGACATGATATCTTTTTTTTTTTTTCTTTTTTTTTTTACTGGGGGAATCATCAACCCGTGGTTCTTGTACTCGCGTGACACAGGGTCGATACCCATCTTCTACCACTATAACCCCAGGTGTGCCACACAACCTGCAAGCATGGAGCACAAGTAAATCAGGGTGAGAATCGAACTTGAGACTTCCTTTACATATTTCCTTCCATTTACATGACACTTGCCAATCGGTCTACACCCCTGTGGGCTACAAGATATCTTCTTATGAAAGTTTCTCCTCCAGTTTAAACATTCTCTTTTTGTATTTTCTTTATTAGATGGTTCTAATAAGAAGAGTTGTGTTGGTATAAACCATCTGGGTAAAAGGGAAATCTTAACTACTGAAGAAGGTTGAGCTTTGGATAACCCTTGTGCTCAAGCACACAAACAAATATTTTCACACTTGTGACAAGCTTAGTACTAATACATCAAATTGTTGGTATTTCAATTATTGGCTGAGATATAATTATCAAAAGAAAACATACATGCAATAAAATGATGACAAGAAAAATGGTTTCCTTATCTCTAATGACTAATCACATACTAACACAATGATTTGATTTCCATCATTAGGAACAAGTACTACAAAAAATATATTGAATCAACTAACGTATCAATAGATTTAGAAACTCTTACTCATTACAACATCTATTCATGAGATAAAGTTGGAAGTAATTCCTCATTAGATCCAATCACACATGCCTTTGATAAAAAACAAAAGTTTGTCTCTGGTCCTAAACAAGACTTCTCAATTAATGTAGTTCGGAAATAGTTCTTTACAATTCCTAAAATGAGGGTCTTTTCCAAAACCATCGACCATTCCTAAAAGTTTGATCCTCTTATTTATAAAAAATCATTAATTGAAAATAACTATCAAAAGTGCAAGCTAAGTAAAAAAAAACATAGCCACATGGCGCTTCCATCTCTCTGTCTTCTAAGAGTCATCAAATGGCTTCACTGAAGTGGACGAATCTTATCATACTCTGACCATTTGATGAAGGTTTCCTTGCATGTGCTGTCATAGAAGAATCTGTGTTGGTCCATCGGGGCCGAAAAGATCTCCTTTACTTCTACTGTATGTGCTCGATACTTTACTATTTTGACACTTAACTGTTGTAATATTGCTTGAGCCAAAGACCAATGTCTCTCATCTCCGGATTTATATTGAGTCAACTCCTTTCGTAATCAACCCATTTTTCTTGAATCTCCCACGGAGGTTCTTGGGCCATTTTCACCCAGTATTCGGCCGCCTTCCTTATCCGATCTATGCAGTTATCCCTTAGCACCCAAATAGTGTGCTCTTTGGCGTCTCGGCCCTTTTGAACCACGCTGATGTAATAAATTCTTTCCACTTTTTGGTAGGCCTTCTCATACCATATTTTCACATCTTTCTAGATCTCTAGCGACATAAGGGTGTCTTCTTGGAAGTTTTCTATCCTTGCAGTGAAAATGTGCCATTCATTCGTGAATTTTCTATAGGTATCTTGGAACTTACTTCTCAAAACCACCATGGCTTGTGTGGAGTCCTGATAGTATTTCTCCAAATGGAGCATATGCTCCAACTCCTTTAGTGCAGCAACCAACTCCTCTTCATATTTCCTTGCTCTATCCAGGGTGGCATATGTGATCACCATCCCTATGCCGATAAGCTTGGATGTCTTGGCATGCTCTATGCTGATCAATTTATCCTCTATGGTGATGAGGATAGAATTGTCCAACGTAATACTTCTCTTCTTAGTGGTTCTCTTCATGATGGATTTACTCTTTCGGTCGTAGGTGATTTCTTGTATATCGACTATCTCATCAACAGGTTCAGAGAGTTGTTGTTCTCCCCAAGTTAGAGTATTTCCCAGGCTCCCGATTATGTATATCTGTTCAAGGATGGGTTACTAAACCTCTTTTGTATGTCCCTATGGCTCAACCTTTAGTTGTTTCTTATTACGTGGTAAGGTACTGTCCAAAACTGAGGAATCAGGGGCAGGTTCGGTACTTACTTGGTAATCGGCTGTTGAAATGTCTATTTCCCATTGTGGAATTTCTTCTTCTTGTTCGCTTGATCCTAGCTCATCCTTCAAGATGTCCATTGGGGTTCTAGGTATGTCGAGTGGCTCAAATTCTAAGGCACTTTCTACCTCATGCTCGATCTGCGGACAACTCCGAACTGGAGCATAGGGACTCGGAGTTGATGTCCTCTCAGGTTCTTTCTCCTTTGTAATTTGTACTAGAGTTACCAAGGACACCTTCGAACTCTCCTCATCATTGTAGATGGTTATCAAACTGAACAAGGGATTAGGTACACTTTTTCTCCCTAATGTCCTCACTATCTCAGGCTGGGTTGAAATTTCCCCTCGTGATCAGATTTGTGGTGGTGGAACTTCAGGGTTTTCTGACTCGATGATTTCTACAAGCTACATTGGCTCTAGGCTACTTGGTTCTCCTAGGATTTCGATTGGGTCATTAGTGGGAATTATCATCATTTCTATCAGATCAGGGTCATTTTGTAATTGATCAATGATTCTCTATGCACCTTCTAACAAGAGTAATCCCCTTCTATTTGCCTCTATCATCTATGTCGCTCATATTTTTTCCCTGGATCTGAGGTTGTATTGAACCAACTACTTGATTGTTTCCACCTATTCATCCATGCTCATGGCCTTGAATCTAGTCATATTTGGGTTGGACATTCTTTGTACCACTGCGTCCCAATCCTGGGCGCACTCTATAAAAATTTCATCCTCAAACTTTTCATGAGCATACAACCAATAGGATAATACCTATGAAGCATGTTGGAGGACCAAGCCTTTACGATCGTGCTTGCAGAATCGGTGTGTCGGGAACATGAATTCTAGTTGGATCAACCCTTCTTGTTTGGCTTGAGTAGTATCCTTCACCAGATAAAACCCCACATGGAAACCATATGGTATGAAATCCCTCTTCTTGTCCTTGACTAATGTGGTGTTGTAGCCCTGCAGGATAGTCTGATACTAATTTTCTCCCACAATGAGCCAATTTGGGACATGAGCGGGTAGGAGATGTGGTGCTCTGGTGGCCCCAAACACCCTGATGTAGTTTGAGAGTTTTTCTAAATACTAATGACCTACCTTTTCTACCATCTTCTTGGATTCTGTGGATAATCTTGGGCATTCCTTTCTAAAAATAATAAAACTAATGTGGGCGATGAATTCATCGAAGATGAGTGTGCAAGATTTTTTGTCCCTGTTCTCCCATAGTATGTTGAAGTATATGTGGATAGGGAGCTCCGCAACATGCTAGCTTAAATTGATTTTGGTGAAGACATTCCTAGTGCACATGACATCAAGCAGGTTTGAGGCCATGTAGAAAGTGGGTGCTTCCCCTTCTTTCAACGTTTGAGCATGTTGTACACAGATGCTCAGTTGTTTAGAAATTATTTCTCCCCAGTTGAAGTTGCTTCCAGATATTGCCATTGTGTATGCCAAAGGCATCCATTCTTCTAAAAACTTGAAGAAATCCTTTTATCCATATAGCTGACAGATGGGAGCCATCAAATAGATGCATGGCTCCCTCAGGTTAATCGTTCCATACCAACCATTGCTTCGGTTAGTGAACTTATTGTCCTCCTTCCACCATGAGTCCATCAACCGACTGGTGTCATGGAATTTATAGAACTTCACCACGAAGTCTATGTTGAGCTGCTCCTCTAGGTCCCTGATCTTGTAGTATTTATGGAGTTTTTTTGGGAGGAAAACTCTGACACACCCACCATTCTCATCTTTGATCAAACAGTTATGCTCATCCATATGATCTATAAACCATTTTAAAACCTATATTCAAGGGAAAACCAGAGTTCTGTTGGCCACCATGTGTAAATACAACCGTCGGATGTTCGGGAACACCTGGTCATCGAATGACCTTACGTCTAGGTCATTGTGTGGGATATACTTTGGGTATTCTTCTTGGTTAATTCTGTTGAACAGATGCCCCTACTCTGGGAGAATTACTTTGGATTTGGTGGTTTATTATGTATCACCGAAGGCCAGAGGCTGAAAAAAATATTTATTTGTTGATTTTTTAATGACAGGCTCTGCCTTGAGAGTGTACTCCAACTACCTTATGGTCCCTAGAGAAGAACCTTCACCTGTTTCAACTTCTTTCAGCTTGGGTTCTCTCAGTGAACGTATGGTGGTTGGATTTCTCGACGGCATCTTATTTGTAGCTTTGCATCTTGTTTGACCTGGTTTTGATAAAATGAGGGTCAATACAGTCTCGAGACACTCGCTTTTCTCCTTCGGATGCTTTGGAATAAAAACTTGTGCGTAGAATGAATTTGTTCAAAACCGTTCTAGAGATTTAAACAAGGATGAAATTACTTTGTCACATCAACCATTCAATTTGGGTTATGAGTGTAATTTCATTAAATCTGCTGCTAGATCTTCAAATATGTTTAAAATTAAATTCACTATGGGTTGATGGCATGGGAGAGGGTTGTAATGTGGTCTATTGGTGATTTCAAATTGGTGTTTTATAATCGATGCATGAGGTAGCAACAAATGCGAGATCGAGCATTAACTGGTCTATTAAATTTCCAAATCCGATCATATCTTATGCCACAAAGATCCCATCGTTTCCCTCATTCAGTTGGTAGATCAGGGGTCAAGATTGTGTTTCAAACATTTTCATTGATATCTCCTTGCAAAATCTCTGACGCCGATCGATCTTGTCGTACAGAGCTGACGTGGAAAAGATGACTAGGAGGGGTGACTGGGACCCAGGGAACCTTAAAATGACTTGGGATGAAACTAGGCCATAAAACCCCTTTATGTGGTAAATACAAGTGGCATTCAAGACCGATGAATTCATTTGCTCGTGTTAATCAGAATCAAGACTTTATTTAAGCTATACGTTCTAAAACCCAATCCTATATTGCCGACGCCAAAAAGTATCAAGAATTGGCGATCGACGATAAAAATACCCAAGTGCTTTTGAATCAACTGTCTCTAAAAAGTATCAATGCTGAAAATGCATCAGGGATCAGAAATTGATGATATGTTTGTCACAAAGAGAATAATCTTTTTAAATTTTCTAGATTTCCCTGACCCCGATAAAGCGCATCGATCATCGACTATTTCTTTATGTCCTTTGTTAATGTCTATCCTTCCTGTATTTTTCCAGTGCCGAAGGGGATCGGATATCTCTTGAAACTTTATGCGAATAACTTATGAAAACCAACTCCTCCTTATTCTGATGCTGATGGGGATCGACGCTTAGAGACTATTGTAACTATGTGGTTCCTTTATTTTCTTGGATTTTTTTCGACTCCGAACGTGAGCGCGTTAGGTGCAGTGTTAGCTGTCGATTCTTAATTCGGGTGTCAAGTTATTTAATACATGAAGTTTCACAAGTTCAAACAAACCAAACTTGTTGATAAGAGTCATGAAATCAAAGAAAAGATAACCATTTCCCAAAGCCAAATTGATTCAGACAGTGAAGAAAATAAGTGGTACCCAAAAACGATAGAATTTCATAAGGCTTTTAGGGTGTGTTGAGCACTCAACAAATGGCGACTTACTGGGAGAAAGAAAAATCTCTCTTCCTTCTCTAGGCTTAGCTGATGCAGAAGTTGGTTAAGAACTTAACTGGTTTTGTTTTTCTTTAATCAGAGTCTCTTCTATCCTTGCATTTGAAATTTCCCTGGTTCATGAATCCGGGCTTGCCCATGGGGTTTCAACCTTTATTCCACTTTATTTCCCTTTAACCATGACCCATGCCCCCTTTCACTTTCCTTTTAGTTATCATCATTGTTATCACCGAAATTTTATCCACAAATGGTTACAGGAATCCAACATCTTTAAAACACTCATTAGTTCACTCATGGACCAAAAATGCATCTCCAAAAGGTCCAAAACTATACAACCAATAATAAAATCATCATGCGCTAAAAATACACAAGGCATCCGTGCACATGCAACAGTCAGATAACGTCGGAAAAGAGCCCATGCACTTGATGCATGACTATGGATGAAAAAAGCTACACACACCTCAAAATGATGCATTTATGATATTGGTCGACCTTCCACCCACTTCTGGTTCAGCTTTGAAGTCGATTTGACATCTAAATCTCGGCTGAATCCAACTAGGGGGCTGGTCAAATACCTAAAGGTGCCCTAAAGGGCCCCATATTCACACTAAGAACTTGTTTCATAATACTTGAAAGCTATGCTATAAAAGGAAGCCATGGGTGCACTATATTTTCAAGGAATTCATTTTTATTGTTATGTTGTTGATACTCTCTTGGAGTATCCTCTTTTTTCATCAAGAGCATGCTAGCACCATTTCATTTAGACATTCATATCACCTCTTGATTGAATGTGCTTTGGATTCTCTTCACCATTTCATTATAGTTTGTTACTTGTAAGAAGAGCTCAATATTTGGGGGTCCAAGAGCCCTCCCTTGGAGGAAGAGGGGACCCATACATCTCCCTTTCTCTTTGGTGTTTTCTTTCCACTAATACAATCCTTTCCATTGGTATAATGAATGTTGTTTGTTTCTTGTTATAATGTCCTTATGAAATCTAGTTTAGTTTCTTTTAATGTTCTTAATTTAGTTCTTTTCTTATCCTTTATGCTTTATACTTCTAACTCTTTCCTGGCTAACCCAACTGGGCTTATAAGCACCCTTATTTTGCTCATTTAGGTGAAAAAAGAGGTGCAACAGATTGGCAGCTCCACTGGGGATAGGTATCAATTTCCTCCCCTATTTGGGTTATTTTAGCTCTTCATTTTTTTTCTTTAACTTGCATGAACAATAACTGACCCAAGATGACCTGCAAAAAATGTAATTCAAAGCTAAGTTGAGAGAATTCCATCCAAAATTTCTTTCATGGCCATGTAACAGCAAGTGTGTGGGTTTTATAACCCACAAGTGTGTCTTCCGAGCACGTGGGCGAAACCCCCTCTATTTCTCAATGCCCTCTGCACACTGTGCCCAAAGGTCATTTTTTATCTATGCATTGGCACCTAGTGCGCCTCTGTCTACTCTGAGACCCACGCATATTCCTAGAAGCATTTTTATGATCTATTGAAGGCCCATAGCCTTCTCAAAATTGATTGCATGCATATTGTAACATGCACAACACTTAGATACCCTCTCCATATGAAGGGATTAGTCAAAACATAGGAACTTAGGGGGTTAAAATCATTCTTTCCTCTTTTTCTTTCATTTTTTCCACATGGATGGATTGCTTTGAGTAAAATCTAAGTTGGAATCATCCTACATCACATATAAAACTTTCATTGGGACCAAAAATTGGATATCAATCATGGAGTATGCTTGTCTTTTGCACCCCAAAGAGATATTGAGAATCAGAAAGAGATTGAGGGAAAATTTCATCTCCCTTAAAAAGACAAAATCTTTAGGAGAGGACAACAACCCCCTCGAGACTCCTCTTAGTTTATTTTTCAAAAACATCTTAAGATTGTAATGGGCCCATACATGCCCACATGATACAAAGATAAGATATTGATTGAAGTTTACTTTTTTAGATTAAATCACTAGGGAATTTTAAAGGTTTTGTAATGGGCCCATACATGCCCACATGATACAAAGATAGGATATTGATTGAAGTTTACTTTTTTAGATTAAATCACTAGGGAATTTTAAAGGTTTTGTAATGGGCCCATACATGCCCACATATGTACAATCTAGGATAGTTTCAAAGCTTTCTTAGATTAAATCAAACTAGGGAGTTAAAGGAATAGTAAGGACCCACATGCTAGTTTCCTAGGGACTTTAAAATTTCGCAAGGTTGTACTAAAGGAATTTAGTTAATTAGGTAATAAAGACTTGTAAGGACCACACGAAGTCCACATGTAGCAAGGTGACACCTAATTTATTAAAAAAAAATTGGCACACTTTCACTTGTTCACACACAAATTCACTACTCACTCACATAGTTTTCATCTCTAAACGTGGAGGTTGAAGTAAGTTTCCTCCAAAGGGATTCCGAAACACCCCACCCTTTTATTGATGAAACTATCCACTGTAACTTAATTTCAATGAGATTGGCTCACATCGCCAATCTCTCAAACAAGCACATATAATTTTTTTCTAAAAACTCACTACGTTTCCTCCACAGGAGGTGCCAAAATAATTTTTTTAGTCTAGGTAGGATATTGGGGATAGGCATCCAAATAGCTCCCCATTATCTAGTTCTCGCATCTTCAAAATAGTAGAAGTTGTCAAATAGGGAACTTTAAAATCCTCCATGTCAAGTGTTCCTAACACCATAAGGTAGGGAGATACCCGTGAAGGGTCAAAGGCCGAGGACCGGTTGTTCTGTGCATCCCCCCTTGAAGCACCCACCTCTTGGATAGGATCCAACCTGTGACCCATTTCTTAGGCCGAAAATCTAAATGTCGCACTTTGACCGAGGTACCTAGTGACCAAATTTTAGGACATCTACCCAGGTGGCAATTGTGGGCTGCAATTGTACCTTGACTAGATTTTGTGTGGCTATTGGAAAATTTCACCAGCTCTTTCGGGATATGCACCCTCTACCCCTCATTATAACTGATTACTTCATCCTTCACTAGTTCCTCTTCCAATGGCTTCAAACCCCACTGTTGAGTGCTATTTGAAGGTCCAGTGTTGTTTGAGAGGAAGAACGTTATGTATTTTATGACACACGAATTTGTTTTCTTTGTTCTCCCACGCGGACAAAATCCACCTACCCACATGTATTCTTTTTTATCAATTGATTTATGTATGTTGTTCTTGTGATTACATACTATTGTGAGATATATTGTGAAGGTCCAAGATATACAAAGTCTCTTGTTCATTAATTTCTCTCATCACCATTTGCACACATCCACTTTTCTAGTTGGACATCATAGGGGACCCACAGAATCCCTGTTGTTCCAGACGCTTGCTAAATATCCCTCCCATTATAGGGGGATTTCCTAGTCTTTCCAACTCATCGACCATACTTTCTCACACCCCCGTGAGTGCTACTGTCTTGGGATCGGCTTTGCTAGGTTCCATGTTGCTTGGGTCCACTTCCCAAGGTCAACCATCCCCACACTCTCCTTTACATGGAAGCGAGGAGCACACTTATTCTTAAGGAGGAAGTACAACTCCATCAAGCCCCCTTCATGGGTCAGGTACACCCCACATTCACACTATGGCTGAAACAAACCCTCTTTTGGGGTCAGACACACAAAACATTCCCACCATGGCTGGTACTAATATTCCACCACAACCCCAAATGCCATACATGGCTTCCCTCAATATACCAGATCTGAATAAACTCACTAATGATCCTATATCACACGACCCCACATGGCCTGCAATGCCTACCAAACTACCTCCAGACATCCTCAAGTTTGAAGGAAAAGCGGAAGACAACCCAACCAACCATATCATGACCTTCCATTTATGGTGCTCCTCCAATAGCATTATGGATGACTCTATCCAATTGAGACTATTTCAAAGTACACTCACTAGCCCATCAACTAAGTGGTACGTAGAATAAAATTTGGGTCCCACACGACCTTTGAATCTTTGGCCAAAAGATTTTTGACCTTCTTTCAACTCCCAATCCATCATGACAACGGTCTCGAACTCCTTTTAGAGTTTAAACAAACCTCCGCTACACACATTGCTGACCACATTCATGAATGGCGTCGATGATGTAGTCTATGTAAATCAGAAGCCACCAAGAAACAATGCCTTAATTGGTTTCTCAAATCACTTGTTTCCCTCCTTGCCAAAGATGTGGCTGCCACCTTCCCCCAATCGGAAGAAAAATCCATCATCAAGGCCCATGAATTCAAACTCATTTATTCACAGTCAAGATATTTGTATACAGTACTACCTGATGCCCTAAGACCCATGCCATTTGGCCAAGACAAACCTGGGATGTCTCACTCAACGGATGGATTGATTGGTACCACTACACACCACATTTCACACCCCTAACAACCACCAATGTATGGAACACATCAACATCCACCATCATATGGCAGAACCCCTTATTATAATGCTCCCCCTTATCCACAACCATACCCCTTGAACTTTCCTCCACCCACCAGCGGACCGCCGCCAACACCCACAATATGCCCTGTGGCCCAACCTAGTTCTAGTACCCCCTCTACCTCTACTTACACCCTAAGAACTAGTGAAAGAACCACACCTTCCTATGCATCCTATGGATCATTACCATAGAATAATCCATACTTTCCATTCCCTGGTCCCCCCCAACCCATTCTTTCACCACAACGACAACCACATGCTGGGGTTAATTTTGTTCAACCCTCTCTCATTCAAAAGTATCAAAATTTTGAACATATGAATACAACTAATCCATCCCATCAATCGAAAAATGCCAGAAATAAGGGAAAAAAATGAAACAATAATAATCTCGGACCAGGAGGAAACCAGAACCAACCCTAGTAGAACCAACTTGTCCGGGGCAACTAGAACCAGGGGAACCAAAACCCCCAAGGAGGCAATAACAAGAAACACCAAGGGAAGAACACAAAAAATATTCAGACAAACTTCCCTTATGCCCTTTGCGGTGAGTATGGCCATTATACCCACCATTGCCCCCAAATTGCAAACTTCAAATAGATGAAAGAATCTGGAAATGGACAACGTCCCCCAGTACTAACTGCTCCCCAGTAGCCCCCACAACAATATGTGCAACAACCCCCCCCAATTGTGTTACAAAACCCCATACCACATCAAGGGGTAATGAACAACCAATAGGAGATGCATCCAAACTCACCATAGATGGGACAATACACCAACCCAGGATCTCCTACAGATTGCACTATACTCCTCACTAGTGAGGAAGAAGTCCTTCTACAAATGCGTATTTGTCAATACAACGCACCCTCTGACCCTACTCCCACTACCTTAAAGGCCACCCAAGTCACAAATATCCCACATTTGATGATTTCGTGCCCTAATACTAAAACACCTCTTTACATCCCTCGCATCCCATTATGAAGGAATGTCAACAACCCTTAGGCTAGGGAAACCCACAATTATAGTTTGGTCGATGAATTGGCACAATCCCCCGCTGCCATGTTAGTATTAGAAGTTCTTCAAACCTGTCCTACCCAATGAAAGTCATTACTTTCCATTTTGGAGGCAGTCGACCCTGTCGATACTTGACTCATCATCTTTGATCTCGATAGTGGGGAACCTCATCTCCCCACTCTTGTCACTTTTCAAATACCGGTTAAAATCCAGAATATCACTGTCCACCATTGCATTATTGACGAAGGTGCATCCACCTGCATCATGTCCAAAACCGTCTGGCAAAAACTTGACTCTCTAGAGCTAATACCCTTCTCCATTACTTTGAGGGCTTACGATGAATGACCCTCTTCTACCGAGGGGCTCTTCCAAAATGTCCCCGTTGAACTTGGGGGGAAAACCATTCTTATTGACATTGAGGCTATCAATGCCCCTCTTGATTACAATATCTTGTTTGGACGTAGCTACATGTATTATATGAAGGCTGTCGCCTCTTTTGTGTTTTGAACCATGATGTTTCCCCATAACGGAAAGATCGTTACTATCGATCAAGTATCACATTATGAGCCTAACCCTTCATACAACATTGACAACATCCTCCCTTTTGTCCACACTAATCCAGATACCTATCCACTCATCAAGATGGGTCCCAGAATTTTTAAGGACCCATCCATGCTAAGAACATACCACAGAGCACCACCGCTCATCCATCCCTCAGTACAAGTATTTGTCATCCCCACCAATGGAATGAAAACTGAAGATACTCTTCCTCCCATTGAGGCCTCTTTCATCTCTGACGTCCCACTAATCGCAGAACTCTTCCCTCAGGAATCTCCTATAACTTGTTCATATCTAGCCATTCTTGATCTTCCCCTCCCCCAAGACCATATCCCAGTTTGGGAAACAGTCCCCCAAGCCATTACCCAAATCCCTTTCTTTTACCCCCCACCAGGTGTACAAGCTTTCTAGGTAGCTGCAATGCTCAACCTTCCCAATATGATGCTGGAAATCCCAGTCTGGTATCTACATCTTCCTGAGATAGTCCCTCAACCATCCCTACCTCCCCAAATAGAAGAAATCCCGATGCAGATTCCTATACTTACCCCCACCATCCCAACCACACTCCCACTCATTAGCACCCCTGCTATAGCTGGGGGTAGATGGAAAAAGAAAGATCCCATCGCTCCACTTCCCCTGCATTTCCAACCTCCTTGTGCGCTATGCAAGAAAGACAGACACCTCACCAACAAGTTCCCATATCTCCCTGAGCTACACAGTATAATTAAACTCTCTCGATCACCACCACCACTCGTCGCTTCATCCAATACTACCAATATATCCCTGAACACAAGTAGAAAAGGACTGCGAACCAAATTCACATGCGCCATCTATTCAGAATATGGCCATTATACACATCATTGTCCAGCATTACCTCAATCCCGACAGACTCTAACAGCCATACGCCAGATATTTCAGGAAGAACCCACCCCAACACATGTCAACGACATCCATTATGCCACAACCTCAGTCAATGAACATATGATATGTCCTTTCTCTCTATGTGAATCACTTGATAATTTCACATATCAATGTCCTATGTTCATTGAATACAAGTGTCACTAACTGGCCCTTATTCAAAACCCTACACCCCCCCCCCTCCAGCAGGACCAGTGAGTACCCCTAACCATCACTTGTTGTGGTTTATATCTTCTCGTCGGAACATAAGGCACTCCCTACTCCCCCATGGTTCCTAGATGATTTATATGAGGATTTGCCCCTAAATCCCCCTAATTCTCCAATTCATTTCCTCACAAAAATGATATGCCCGACTACTATTTTCAACCCACAATATATCAATATTTGGTTTATGTTGAGTGAACCATCACAACCTCCTTGCGATACCCCCTCTACATCGTCACCACTAGAAAACAACCCCATGGTTATCATCACCAAAGTTACTCCTCTCGATCCCCTATATTTTCGACAACTTCACTGGAACGAAGATATCCTTGAGGAGTTAACTAAACCTGATTTCCCATGGGATGTGCTCCACCACAGAGCACTTTTTCCTTCACAGGAAGACTTCTCACCTCCTAACCAAAACCCCAGATACGCAGTCGAAACCAAATATTTTCTCCCATCGGGGCATATAGATTGGTTCAATAACCCTATCCCTGCCCCCAATGCTTTTGAATAAGGAAATATGGCCGATATTCCCCCCACCATCAAAATCGATATTTCCATCAAATATGGGGCTATAGAGGAAATCACCATTAGCGCCGCATATTCTCCTGAAGAAATCACCACCTACAAAGCTCTCTTCTAGGGATACCAGGACATTTTTTCTTGGTCATACACAGAGATGCCTGGCCTTGATCCCTCTATTGTCGAACATCATATGGACACCTAGACTAATATCACACCTATCCATAAAAAATAACGTCCGCTACATCCATCGAAAGCAGCAGCCATCAAGGCCAAAATTGACAAATTACATGTTGCAGGGTTCATATTCCCCATCACATATATGTCATGGGTCTCCAAACCCATCCCTATAACCAAAAAATAGGGCACTATCCGCATTTGTACAGACTTTCACAATCTCAATCACACCTGTCCCAAAGACAACTTTCCAACGCCCTTTATCGACCAAATTATCGATGATTGTGCTGGTCATGAGGCTCTATTCTTCATGGACGGTTTCTCTGGCTACAACCAAATTTGAATTCACCCAACCGATTAGTACAAAACTGCATTCACTACCCCTTGTGACACTTTTGTGTATTGTGTCATGCCTTTCATCCTCAAGAATGCTAGAGCCACTTTCCAATGCACCATGACATACATTTTTCATGATCTGGCTCAAATCATTCTCACCTACTTGGACGATCTCACTGCTCGATCCAAAAAACTCACTCAACACCTGAATGAATTACACATTGTATTTCATAGGTGTTGTCAGTACAATATCCGATTGAATTCCCTCAAGTGCATATTCTGCGTCACTACGGATGCCTTCTTGGGTTCATAATCTCCCAACACAGCATCACAGTCGACCCCCTTAATGTCCAAGACATCACATAAATTATCCCACCACGGAATTTACGCTAACTGCAGAGCCTACAAGGCAAAGCTAAAATTTTACGCCGCTTTGTCCCCGATTATGCCACTCGGGCACATGGTTTCCTTTGCCTCTTATGTCATGGTATTCCATTCCAATGGGATGAATAGGCCCAAAACTCTTTTGATGATCTCAAAATGACCCTCTCCAGTGTCCCCTTGATTAGTTCACCAAACTATAACCATGACTACATCTTCTATATCTTGGCCTCAACCGTCTCAGTAGCAAGAGTTCTTGTCCAACTAGGGGATGATGATCATGAGCATGTCATTTAATACATTAGTAAAAATATTTTAGGGACACCCTTGAAATACAATCACAAAGATAAATTTTCCCTTACAGTTGTTCTCATAGTCCAGAAATTGCACCATTACATCTTGCTTCAAACTACCAAAGTCATAGCAGGTTCCAACCCCATGCAATACTTGCTCAACTGTTGACAAATTAATGGTAAATTTGCCTAATGGATTGTCATCCTTTAGGAGTACGAACTTGAATTTTCAACACCCAAGAGTAAGAAATCCCTTGTCCTTGCTGAATTCATCATTACATTTCCCTCCAATACTACCAATACCCCCGTCAATACCGACTTCCTTGACGAACATCTCTTTTACATCCCCTCGGATGACCCTTGGTACAATCATCTTCTCATCTACCTCCGAACACAAAAATTTAGAAACCACCTCTACCGAGACAATCGTCGACATATTCATCATCAAGCTCCCTGCTACCTACTTATCAGTGATATCTTATATTGGCGAGGGGTCGACACTGTACTCCGCCAATGTTTGACTATAAATGAGGTCAATCGAGTCTTGAACGACTACCACAATGGTGCTTGCAGGGGCCACCTCTCAGGGATGTCTACCACTCAAAAAATCATTTGCACTAGTTACTTTTGGCCTACATTGTTTCAAAATTGCATCCATGTTGTGAAGAGATGTGACAAATGTCATCTTTATGCCAACAAAGCATGAGCACCACCTGCTCTTCTACACCCAGTCATTATTGTCAGACCCTTTTGAAAATGGGGCATAGACTTCATGACTTGGAACCCTCCATCCAACAATGGACACAAATACATCGTCATTGCAGTCAATTACTTCACCAAGTGGGCTGAAGCCATGCCTACATTTAACAACACCGTTGACACTGCAGTAAGCTTCTTCAACACCGTTGACACTGCAGTAAGCTTCTTCTTTAACTACATCATCTCCCGCTTTGGAGTCCCACTACAGCTAGTCTCCGATCACGAGAAACACTTCGAGAATGAGATCTTTGTCGAACTCTCCTGTCAGTTAGGCTTCTCCCATGAGTTCACCTCCCCATACTACCCTCATTCCAATGAATAGGTAGAGGTGGTCAACAAGGTCCTCAAAACCATGCTGCAGTGCATGGTTAACAAACATAAGACCAATTGACATCATATGTTATTTTCCATGCTATGGGCTCATCACACGGTAGTTAAAACTGCCACTAGCTTCACGCCATTTCATCTTGTCCATGGGGTCAAGGCCAATCTTCCCATCGAATGCGAACTCCCCACCTTACGCAGTGCGATTGAGCTATTACCTGACACTACTCCAATGGAGCAACATTTGTTGAACTTAGAGTCATTGGATGAAGACCACTAGTCTTCATTACAAAACAATGAGGCAGCCAAAAAATGGTCCAAGGCCACCTTTGATCTCCATGTCAACCTTCGCTCATTCAACGTAGGTGACCTCATCCTTGCTTAACCTTTGGCCATGCCAATTTTATGTCATTATGGCATGGACCTTACATCATTCAACATTGCCTCACTAAAGGCACCTACATCCTAGCCTCCCCCGAAGGTCACCCTCTCAAAGAACCCATCAACAAGTTGTACTTAAATAAATTTTATGCCTGAGCGTAGCCATACTACACTAGGCTTGTTTTTTTTGTACGCTTTTTTAGAGTTTTTAGTCTTATTTTCCATGCCTTATGTCTAATCTACCATTTGTATTATTGATAGATGCCTCCCCCATCGACCTACCACATCGGTTATGCTGACAGAGCTAGCCGTTGGAAACATAATCTCGCTTCATCATGTGGGCCCTTTATTCCCCCTCACATGAGCTGCTCCACTCCAACGACATATATTTGGGGTCAAAAACCAATAACCAAGCAGAATACACAACAGTCATTGGCCTCCTTGTTGAGGCCAGTAATCGCTATGTTCACCACCTTAGCATTTTATTAGATTTCCAACTGGTTGTCCTCCAGATCAACAATGTGTACCGTGACCACGATCCATGCCACTTCCGCAAATACCTACAAGTTAGACTTTTATATCGACATTTTGATTCCATCACATTTACACATATTCCAAGACAATTTAATCAAATAACAAATAATATTGCTAGCCTAGTGTTAGATTGGCATTTATCACATCAAGACACCAATATGCATACATAAATCATCAACAGTTTGTCAACAACATATAGATTAGACACCATCAAAAAGCACTAAAAACCATCAACATAAGTGATCACCAAAAAGATCCCAAAAATGTATATCCATACATATATATATACCAGTCAATGTGTCATCAATGTTTACAAAAAATAGTACATTAGGTACAACATCCGTAGGTAGGTAAACCACCTTGCCCCTATAGATACAAAACGATGCTACACCACCATATACAAAATGGGCTCACCAACCTATATAGATACAAAAAATACATAAATACAGAGGCACTCATGGCACCTCTAGAGCTCCACCACTTTGCCCTCTCTCTGGAGGAGGGGCCCCACCATCTAGGGGTCCCTTAGGTCTCGGAGGTAGTCACCGAGTCATCGTCTCCCCCACTACATCCACTCTCCGAACCATGGTCCACCATGCTATCAAAACACCCACACACTGCTCTAGGACCCCCTCATCCAGGATCTGTGACCACATGCCCTTAGACACTCCCTGTAGTACTGCCTCCAAGCAGTGGCGAAAATCCTCAAACTCTCCCCTAGACTCTACCAGAGGAGCATGTGATGGCCCTTCACCAATATCATCAAACCGATATCACTTGGTCGCTCTCTCATCATCAGCAGGCCTCGCCCCAACATCATCCCATTGCCGTCTCTCTCCTACCCGTGGCTCTCCCCGCAGAGGTCTCACTGGCCCTTGATGAGCCAATGTTCTAACCAAATCAACCTCGCACCCACGAGGTCCAACATCTACACACACACAAAACAAATGGTAGTATTAACATCCATATATACATAAAACCATGCTAGACTATCTAAAGATCAAATCATCAAAAATCACATCATACCTCTGTTGTCGAACACCTCTCCTGGGGGTAACACCATCTTCGGATCATCTCAGAAGTCCACCACAAAATATAGATATCGCATTATAGTCTG
Organism: Picea glauca; assembly: GCA_000966675.3. Lineage (NCBI taxonomy): Eukaryota > Viridiplantae > Streptophyta > Pinopsida > Pinales > Pinaceae > Picea > Picea glauca. The sequence continues at coordinate 451,642 of JZKD02S0140204.1, read as the reverse complement.
TGGCATCTAATGCCACACTTGTGCAGCCTCAGCTGTGAAATAGTGGCCACCCTCCCCACCACCATGACGAACCAGGATGATCGCCCACCACCTCAGTCACGACTCTCGCATGCTAGGAGCACCTAACAACACTCTAGGGTGAAACATCGACATCCTCTCCAAAAACCATGCCACCAAGATAGACCCAAAGGAAAAATCCCCTGAGTCAGCAACATGACACCTATCAAACTACCCTACCATATTGGCATGGACCATCAAGCCCCAGGAAAAATGCTCACCTGCTAGTGCCCTCTCCATGATCCTCAGTTGACCTCCACTGATCCGTTGAGTCATGAGAGACCTATAGACTCTCACGATCATTGCTGCCACACACTGATGTATAAGGGAATCCATCTCCCCAATACTCACCATGAAGCCTGACATAAATTTCTCCCCCGAACATTATCTCTGGGCTAAGACAACCAACTGACCATCCCTGGGTACTACGAGCTCCGCCGGTAGTGGAGTTCCCCGAAAAGGGAGCCCAGTTAGAAAATATACATCCTCCACCACAGTGAAGGCTAGCTACTCACCCTACACCATAAAGAAATGCAGGCCAGGGCTCCACATCTTTATCAGAAAATGCAAAAGATACTCCTGTGCTTGCACTAGCGAACACTCAAAAAAATTCAATAGCCCACATGCTGCCAAAGCGTCTCAGACTACCGACTCCTCATCCCTCACTGCCTCCCTCAGGAGTGACCAGTGCCTCTCTCTCTAGTGAAATGAAATCATCCAAATGATCACCTACATCCACATATACAACACTTGATTAGCCATCACAACCCATCAAAATCTCCAAAAAAGATAAGTTTTTACACCCTCCAGTTTTGCCTCAAAGGCGTGGTTGTTTTTCCCCATTGGTGCACAGACATGCATGCCTATTCATCCCCAAGTCCCTGACTCATGTGTGAATGTTGGCCATACAGGGGCACATGCATGCACATCTGTCACACATACAGGTGCACATCATAGCGCACATGTTCACTACACAGCTGCACACGCATGCACAACTATTAGGAATACAGACACGCATGTATGTGCTATTATGCCTTGCACATGCATGCATGCCATGCACACCTATTTTCCCCATTAGGGAACCCTTGTGCATAGATGTTCGCATTACAAGCGTGCACCCATGCACACAAATTTCTCGATCGCCCGTGTACTGGGGGGCCCACACCCACAAAACCCCCTGTATGGCCCTACCCAAAAATAGAAACCCTAATTCTATGCAAGAGTATACAAAAACTAACCTAAATCTCACTGATCTTGAATCAATTGCCTCGATCTCCTGGAATCTCCAAATCTCCTCTAAAATCGCTCATCCACTCAATAAGACAACAGGTACAAATGAGGTGGCTTTGTGGGCCCTGCAGCTATATATAATCCATTTTTCCAAACTTCCAGACTTAATTCTGGGAGCTCCAGGCACCCATTTTTCGATTTGTCTTTAGCCATGGGATCAGGACCCCGTTACCTACATAATCCCATTCCCCAGGCCATTTTCCATCCTCATACCCCAGGGGACATTTTTCTCATCTGACACTTAGGTATGCATGCTTACATTCACATATTATTGAATAAATGTTATATGATCTTTCTCTTCAAATATTGTTCACGTTGGGTATTTGGTTTTTCTGTGTGTAGGTACTTGATCATCATATGTCAACAATATCCCTTCAGGTATATCATTGACACTGGCATGTAGTCATTCCCTCTGAATCTCAAATTGCATCTCCCGGTGACACCCACCGATATTTTCCTCTAGGATCCCCATGTCCGGCTCTGCAGTATCGTCACCTTCACTGCATTTCAGTATTGTCACCCGGTAGCACCCTCCCCCACATGAGTTGTCTCATTCATTGTCCCCCTTGGCACTTTGACAGTCATGTTGTTTTCACCCCTTAGATATGGGAGTCTTGATAATCTTATGCAGCCTCAAGAACCAACCACATACTCCTTTTCTTCATTATGCTATCCTACCCAATGGACTCCTAGGTTACTTCATCATGGTTCTATTTTAACTGCATCTCGGCAGTCTCATTAACCATCCATTTTCATCAACCGTCAGTTTTCCCATCTGTATATTCTCCTCCATACATTTCCCTCAATACATAAACCCACCTATGGGGCCCTCACCCTCCACTTGTTTCCCAAACAACTTGCGCCATCATCAGCCAAGCCATATTACATTGGGGCGCCCATTTTTTTATTTGCACAGTCATCCCAAATCATTCTTTATTCTTTCAACAATTGTACAAAACCTTTTCCCCTGCATTTACATAGATTTTTGTTGTCGCCTTTAAAAACCTTCCCTTTTTCCGGAAAAGAAACCCTTGTCACCCTTGGTTGGGGAATTTTTCACTTCCTCTCATCAATGACATTATCCATAAACCCTGAGTATCTTACAATCCATACACCTTTTTGATCTCTGTGTTTTTCCATTTTGTCGCGCCTCTGGCACAACTCACCCTCATCTAGTCGTCCCCCTGATGCTAGATTTAGTTTTACGGTTGTTGCCACTTTGAATATCTCCCCAACCAAGGGAAGTCTTGAGTCTCACCGCATATTGACTTCATCCATGTACCTCATCAGTTCCTGATCTCATCCAATGGATTTCAGGAAGCCCTTTGCTTCTTGGAGTCTCATCTCCCTTTCTGTCGAGATCAACACAGTTTCTAGAAGGGCGACAGTATGTCACCTTTACAATGAGGAGTCTCAGATGGCACAAGGAAAACCACCATTGTTTTCTGTTGTCATTGATCCTCATAACATTAGACTTCAACACTATCTCATGTTACGGTGGGTCTTACTTTGCGACTATTGCAGTTGTTTATCTTAGCCGAAGACCTCTGAAATTTCATAGCTATCAATGTTTTCACATTATCGACACTTATCATAGGTGTCCTTACCTTTTTCATAGTTTGTTTACCATCATAATTGTCCTCTGTTATTATCCAACCACCTCGGAGGGCGCTGCAATGATCTACGTCCACACACAACTTCAGTTACTGTACTACATCTTTTTGAGTTACATGACATGAGCATGGGGCATGCCCACCTCGTTTGCACATAGATTTATTTTTTCCACACCTTGGGAAAGGCTTGGGTCCTACATGTTCCCCTCTCCTTCCAATGTGTCTCTCTTGCCACTCTCCACAATGCTCTTTCTTACACATGTACTCTCAGTAGAAGAAACATTGATGTATTTCATCTATACGTATGCTCCTAACCTCACACATTAGGGGGCATCTGTTATCACCAAAATTTCATCCGCAAATGGTTATAGGAATCCATCATCTTCAAAACACTCATTAGTTCACTCATGGACCAAAAATGCATCTCCAAAAGGTCCAAAGCTATACAACTAGCAATAAAACTAGCATGCGCTAAAAATACACAAGGCTCGCACGCACGTGTGATAGTCAGATAATGTCAGAAAATCCCACATGTGCCCGATGAGTGACTTTGGACGCAAATATCCACACACACCTCAAAACGACGGATTTATGATATTGGTCGACCTTCCACCCACTTTTGGTTCAGCTTCCAAGTCGATTTGACATCCAAATCTTGGCTAAATCCGACTAGGGGGCTGGTCAAAGACCTAAATGTGCCCTAAAGGGCCCCTTATTCACACTAAGAACTTGTTTCATAATACCTCAAAGCTATGCTATAAAAGGAAGCCATGGGTGCACTATATTTTCAAGGAATTCATTTATATTGTTATGCTACTGATATTCTCTTGGAGGATCCTCTTTCCTCATCAAGAGCATGCTAGCACCATTTCATTTAGCCATTCATATCACCTCTTGATTGAATGTTCTTTGGATTCTCTTCACCATTTCATTCTAGTTTGTTACTTGTAAGAAGAGATCAATATTTTGGGTTCCAAGAGCCCTCCCTTGAAGGAAGAGGGGACCCATACATCTCCCTTTCTATTTGGTGTTTTCTTTCCACTAATACAATCCTTTCCATTGGTGGCATGAATGTTATTTGTTTCTTGTTCTAATGTCCTTATGCACTCTAGTTTAGATTCTTTTAACGTTCTTAATTTATCTCTTTACTTATCCGTTATGATTATACTTCTAACTCTTTCCTTCACTGCTGTCTTGCCTAGCTAACCCAACTGGGCTTGTAATCACCCTTATTTTGCTCATTTAGGTGACAAAAGAGGTGCAACAATCATTCACTTTTTGCAGTGTTTCTCCTCTACTAGCGAGAGTCCATATCCCTGATGGAGTCACCCAAACATCACATACCTTTCTCCATTTGCAATGAGCATCCATATCCCTAACAGAGTTATCTGCATACCCTCTCCTAGTTTGCGCTCATTTTATATAATTGATTTATTTTTGGCAGAGATGCCCTGAGGGAGTGGGAGAGGAGGATGTTCGTTATCTGCAAGATGAGATAGTTAAGTTTAAATTTCACTAGCTTTGTATTGAGGTACATGTGGTCCTTTCTAGCTTACCATCTTTCCCTTTAGGTTTTACCAAGACAACAGGAGGATACTTCATCACTTGCCACATTTTTTTTTTGAAAAGGTTAGATGCAGAACTCCTTTAAGACAACAACAATTCACCCAACGTTTCTTGTGTTGTATGTAAGCATGAGTTAGGAACAAATTTTTATATACCATATGAATTAAGGTCAACAAATTCCTTGCGGATCACAATCTTCAAAGAACAAAAAATACTACAAAAGAGAAAACATAAATAAAGGATCATGTAATCATCCTACCTAAAACTAAAATATCATGAAAACACACACTTTGTTTTTTAACATAAATATTGTTTTAGGGCTTGGCCATTCACTAGGACAGCATCAGGTTCCCCCCCTCATATTTTGAAACTGATACATTCCTGCCCCAAGTTTCGATGCTACCTGAAAAGGTCTGAGCCATATATTCTTAAACATCAAATGTTTTCCCTTTAGCTCATTCCCTTTGTCCCATTTCAGGACTAAGTCTCCTACTTCAAAATTATCCTCTTTGGCCTTATGCTTGTCAAACCACCTTTTAACTATATGTTGATGAGCAATGAACTTTGATTTTTCTTTTTCCCTTTCTTCTTCCAGCATGAGGAGGGTATCAATTCTTTTTTGAATAACCAATGAGGGTTTTCCTCTTGAACCCTAAGCAAGCTAAAGAGATGGAAGATATATCTCGTTCGAGAGAATGTCCTCTTGTCCGTATACCAAAAAGTATGGGGAATTCCTTATATCTTCCTTGGGTGTTACTCTATCATCCCATAAGGAATTATGAATTGAACTATGCCAATTCCTCTGGTTGTCTGCAACTATTTTCTTTAATATCCTCACTAGGTTCTTATTGGTTGATTTTTCCACTCCATTCCCCTGTGGATAGTAGTTTGGAGAGTATATGATGATGATTCCTTTCTCTAGTGCAAAATCTGTTAATAGGGTGGAAAAAAATTAAGAGGAATTATAAAAAACAAGAACATAAGGCATACCAAACCTTGTGATCAATTGTTTTTCTATCAATTGAATTACCACCTTTTCGTTTACATGAGTCAGAGGGATGGCCTCTACCCATTTCATGAAATAGTTCGTAGCAGTCAGTATGTATTTATGTTGCTTTGAAGAACTTGGTGTAATTTATCCTATGACATATAACCCCCATTTATCGAATGGTATGGAGATGGCCATGGGTTGGAATGGGACAACTGCTCTCTTTTCCCTCCCAACGCTCATTTGACAAGTTTTACAGTTTCTAGCGTGTGTGTGAGCATATCTAAAATGAGTAGACCAATAATAGTTGACTCTTAGTATCTTGTGAGCGGTGGCATTCCCTACAAAGTGTCCACCTGCAACACCATCATGGAGCTTGTTCATAATATTTTATGCGTCTTCACATTTGAGACATATTAGAAGTACCCCATCATAATTATCGTGAAAGAGCACAAAATTTAAGAGGCGATATTTTGCGGATTTTAGTCTAAGAGATCTCCTTTCCTTAGGGTGTAGGTTTTCTAGGCAAGTCCCATGATGCAGGAGATACATTAGTTTCCCATACCAAGTTTCTTTCCCTTGGGAAACATATAAAGCTTCACTACACCATAATGCCAATTCATTCTCCCACATGAGGTCTTCATTTACTTGGTCTTGGGCTTCAACGCCAGTTTACACAATCCTTGTCCTTTAACCAGTTTGGCAAGTTTTATATCTAGATCAAATTCTTGGACCACTGCCATCCAATTTACTCTTCATTCCCCCATCTCTTGTTAAGTGAATAGGGATTGGATTGTAGGATGAGGCACAATGACTTTGGTGTGGTTTTTTAGGATGTAATATATGGAATGTTTTACTACATTGTACACCACATAAATCTTCTTGTCTATAGTAGGGTAATTTAGCTTGACCCCTTGGATATTATTTCTCATAAATGAGACCGACGCCTCATTTTTGTCATCATCCTTCTGAGTCAATACTGGAGCTAATGATTGGTCGAAGAAAAAAATATAGAGGAAAAACTCTCTGCTAAACTCAGGACTTCGTAACACTGGAGCTTGATATATTGCAGTATTAATATTGTTGAAAGAACTTTTTCGGTCATCATCCCATTTAAATTCAACATCTTTGCAAATCATTTTTTGTAAGGGTTTGATAGTTTCAGTGAAATCAAGGGTGAAATTCCTCACAAAATTGATTTTCCCAAAGAAGGATTGCATCACATTTTTGTTGTGGGGTAAGGGAAGCTGAGCTATTGCCCTAATTCATTCTGGGTCTATGCAAATTCCTACTTGAGATAAAATATGACCTAGTAGTTTCCCTTCCTCAACACCAAATATATTTTTTTTAAGGTTTAAAGATATACCGTATTTCTTACACCTTTATGGGTTAAGTGTTGGATGCGATCTTCTCTATTCTTTGAATACACAGTCATGTTGTCCAAATAAAATACTACACATTTGTTGATTAGTTTGTGAAACTCTACGTCCATGGCCCTTTGGAAGGTTTCCCTTGCATTTATTAACCCAAAGGGAATTCATTTATAAGAAAAGGTTCCCCACTTGGTTCAAAAGGTAGTTTTCAATTGGTCTTCCTCTGAAACTAGAACTTGGTTATAACCTGAAAAACCGTCCAACAGGGAAAAAACCTCAGAACTAGACACAATCTGCAAGAGTTGCTCCATTGGTGGGACTGGGTAGTTGTCATTTTTGGATGCTCTATTGAGGTTTCTGAAATCCATACACAGACAGATCTCCCTAGAATTTTTCCTAATAGGAACCAAATTTGCTACCCAGGCATAGTGTCTAACTTGAAAGATAATTTTAGCATCTAGTAGTTTCTTTAACTCCTGACACATGAGAGGCTCCAGATATGGGTGGTACTTCCAGAGCTTCTGTTGGAAGGGTTTTACTCTAGGTTTTAACAAGATTGTGTGTTGGATAATACGAGTATCATAATTTTTTAGATCTCGGTAGGACCATGCAAAAACATCTTGATATTCTCTAAAAAGTTTGAGATAGGCCTTCCTTTCTTATTTAGACATTGTCTTGACTAGATTTATATTTTTATGGTTTTCCATGATTCCTAGGTTTATAATCTCATACATGGGATAGGAGATCCCTGTCCTTGTGTTTGTTGACCCTTTAAATATTTCCCTTAAGTCAAAGAGGTTCTCCAAATTGGCTACCCCTTTTGGTATCATGTGAAACCTTAGTTTGTCAGTTGAGTGATTTGTTTCCCATTTTTGTTCATGGGGATTGGTTTCTACTAGTTTCTCTTGGAATATTTCATCATCAATAGCCAGGGATTTAAAATTTTCCTGATTGGTTAAGAATTTTATGATCTGTTCATCCCCTTCAAAGACCTTCCAATTAGAAATAATGTTGGGCACTGATGGTTTGTAGAGTAGCTCCAGAGTGAACCGGGATGTATCATAGTCTTCTAAAGGGGATAGCCTCAAGGAAATAGTGGCTAGGGAATCATCAAGAGCATTCCTTGTTTTGGGGATCACTGTAATGTTGAAGCCTTGAAATTTTTCTATTAGCCTGTGCACTTCTTGTTGATAATTCCTCAGGTGGGGAGAGTTGCAATGTATAGTATTCCTTACTTTCCTAACGATGATTTCAGAGTTCCCAGAAACCTTTAGTTCTTTAACGTTTAATTATATGGATTAATTTAGCCCTTGGACTAAAGATTCATACTCAATGGTGTTATTATTGCATTCAAATTCTAGTCTGCAGGACATGAAATTTCATTTCCCATTTGGATCAATAAGGATACACCCGGCTCCCGACCCTTCTTGTGATTTAGATCCATTAAAGTACATGGTCCATACTTGCGAGCGAGAATCCTCAAATTTTCCATGCTTACTAACTTCTCCCTCTCCCCTTATTTTGTTTGAGGTTTCCAACAAAGGTTGTTGACATAAGAGAGTTTCTTCTGCTGCTATCGATACATTTTATCTAAAATTCATTTCATAGTTTTGAGTAAGAGGAACGTCATATGAGAGAGGGGAGAAATTACTGAAATCAGAGTCACATGAGGAGTTTCCTATCATAGGGAAATATGTCGAAGAGGTTTCATTGAGGGATTCTAAATCGGTGACAATATGTTTGAGATACCTTTCCCTATCGATCTCAATCATGTTCATGTGTCCCTTTAATGGAAACCAAAGGTGAGCCCAGTCTATTCTAAAGTATCCATTCAAATTCTCGGACCAATCTCGACTAAGTAGAATTCCATAAGATTCTAGTATATCTACCACAATGATGTCAATTGCTTGAACAAATTTTGGGTGTGTCGCCATTTTGATCTTGACATCGTTGAGTTCTCCCATAACTTTCACCCGGGTTCTGTCAATTTGTATCACATGTTTATCACTTTTGAGAGGGTTTGCGTTTAATTTCTTTCAAATAGATAATGGCATAACATTAGAGGATTCCCTTGAGTCAACCAAACAATTATGGAGGTTTTTGTTGAAAACTTCAAATGTCAAGAGGAACGGTGGGACAAAAGGATTTCCTTTTTTATTGTTAGAGCACACATTTACAATTGGTTTATTTCTTATATCCGTGAGGGCTAGATTTTCTCCTTGGTCAGTGTTTTTTATAAGAGTTTCTATTGACTTCAAGGCTTGTAACAAAAGGTCCTTTTTCTAGGGAATTCTACACATGTCCATGACCGATACATTTTCTTTTAATCTTTTTAAATCTTCTACTACATTGTAGTCTAGCTTGGGAGATTCTCGTGTATGGATGTTTATAGGGTTTCTTTGGGAGAAAAAAGGTGCTTTCGGGTGATCAAATGTTTGTTTTCCTCTCAAATTTTGGGAAATGGTAAGTTTGTTTGAGACCAGCTGACCCCTACTTCACGTTTGCACAACCAAGACCTCAGCGGGTGGTTCTTGAACCTCAACTAGATCATTGGGAGGCATTGGCAAGTTAGGATCCCACAACATCATGGATGTTTCTTTCGGTGGGTTGAATTCTTCCTAATCAACAATATTCATCGTTGAGCTACTTTATTTTTTGGTAAGGGAAAATTCATCTAGGAATCGATTGGCCATCAAATTCATGGCATGCACCCATTGTGGACAATCTCTTTCAAAATGTTTCTCTTGGTGGTAGGTACATAAAGAGTGGGATGCTACATTGCCAAGTTCGATGTTCAAGTTGGTTGGGGGAGGTTCAATTGCTTTGAATGGTGGGTTTATTTTAAAAAAGGGTTTACAAGGTCTTTGGCCTTGGTTTCCTTCCCCTGCACTTCTTTTCATGTCTATGATTTCAGTTGAAAACTTCTTAATCATCCATTGTAGGTCTTTTATGTCTCCACTTCCCTTTTTGGGACCTTGTTCTGTTTGTTTCCCTGGGGGTCTGGTCAATAAGATTCCTCTCCTGGGCGGAGGATGGGCTTCCTTATTAACTAGTGAGACCTAGCCCTCTTCACATCCCTTCATCTCAAGTTCAATTATTTTGGCTTCCTCAAAATTCTCAGCTAGAGTTGTTTTGGCAACCCTTTTTACAAACATGGAGATAGAAGAAGGGAGAGAGTTAGTGTATAATCCGATTTGCAAATCATGAGTGGGTTTAGATTTGGGTTGGAATTTGTTCAGGATAGTGGTGAATCATTGATTGAAGCCTTTAACCTTTTCTTTTTAACTCATGGTGGTGGTGAAAAAATTATCCATCAAAGCTCCTGTAGTGGTTTCTTCTATGAATTTCTCTAAAAAATCCTTTCGAAACTTAATCCAACTAGTTATGGAACCTACAGGAAAGTTAAAATACCATGTAGAGGTTGAATTCTCAAAGGTATAGGGGAAAATCCTGCATACTACACCTTCATGTTGTATTTTCATCGGTCTAATAACTAGTATGAACTTTTTGATATGGTCTTCAGGCAATCCTGAGGTTTCAGGGATAAATTTAGGGAGTAAATTTTCTCGATGTCGGGGAAGGTTATTTACTCATTCGGGGATTTCCAGAGCATCTTTGGCCAACCAAGGTTGATTATTCTGAGGTGGTTTTCCACTTTCTTCATTATGATCATTTTTATCCTCCATGTCATCCAACTTCGAAGCTGAGTGATTCAAGTTAAACCCTTCCCCGTCAGATTCAAAATTGTTGGGCTCAGAGAAGTTACCAGACGATGTTTAGAGGATTAGATTGAGTGGATGTTCAATCCCGGTGAGGGACAAATATATCAGGTATTATACTGTGTGAACAAAGATCTATTCAGGGGTGTCCACCAATTCTCTTCTTACTTGTTTTCTGCAAGGAAGTAACGAAGCTAAGGGTAGTGCTCCAATTTGTCGGGCGTAATCTCTTGTGATTCTTCTGAACTAGTTCAACTTCTCGTGGGGAAGAGCATAATGTATTTCAGGGAATAAATGTTCTTCCTCTTTCTGGGGTGAGTTACTCGTTTCAGGAGTACTCAGTGTATGTGGGTTGTCTTGAGAATGACTAGCCATGCATGTGGGAGGTTTTGAATCTATAGGATGTGTGAAATATTATATCAGAAATATTGTTAGATATTCATTCATTCAAGCCCTCCTTCTAGGGTCAATTCTGTTGAGGGGTCCTATATCCATTTAACTCAACAACAGAAACCAAACCCACGACTAAGGACCAATTAGACTCTGCATCATTTGATAGTGGAATGGTTCTCCAGATTTATCGATCCGACGAAATAATCAATGTGCTTTACGTAGTGATTGATATGATATCTTCTTATGAAAGTTTCTCCTCAATTTTACATGTTCTCTTTTTCTATTTTCTTTATTATATGGGTCTAATAAAAAGATGTGTGCTAGTATAAACCAGTTGGGTAAAAGGGAAATCTTAACTACTGAAGAAGTCTGATATTGGGATAACCCTTGTGTTCAAGCATGCAGACAAAGATTTTCACACCTATGAAAATCCTATTACTAATACATCAAATTGATGGTATTTCCATTATTGACTGAGATATAATTATCGAAAGAAAACATACATGAAATAAAATGATGGAAAGAAAAATAGTTTCCCTAGCTCTAGTCACTAATCACATACTAACACAACAATTTTCTTTCCATCATTAAGAGAAAGAACTACAAAAAAAATATTGAATCAACTAACTTATAAATAGATCCAGAAACTATTACTCATTACAACAGGTATTCATGAGATAAAGTTGACACACACCTTTGATGAAAAACAATAGTTTGTCTCTGGTCCTAAACAAGACTTGTCAATTAAGGTAGTTCGGAAATAGTTCTTTACAATTCCAAAAATGAGGGTCTTTTCCAAAACCATTGACCATTCCTAAAAGGTTGATCCCCTTATTTATAACAAATCATTAACTAAAAATAACTATTAAAAGTGCAAGCTAAGCAAACCAAAACATTGCCACATGGAGCTTCCATCTCTTTGTCTTCTACGAGTCATCAAATGGCTTCACTGAAGTGGATGAATCTTCTCATTCTTTGACCATTTGAGGAAGAGTTCCTCGCATGTGTTGGAATACGAGAATCTATGTTGGTCCATCAGGGCCAAAAGGATCTCCTTTACTTCTACCACTCGTGGTCGATACTTGACTATTTTGAGACTTAACTGCTTTAATATTGTTCGAGCCTTGATCGGGTGCTCCATGAACTATTGTACCTGACCTGACACCACGGTTTCCACCTTTTCTATCTCTGCAATCCATGTCTAGTCTTTTTTTGCATGTTGTCTGACTATGTTATGCAAGTCGACAAAGTCCTCGAGTGAGATGAATTCTGGGATATCGATGTCTATCATATCCTGATTGATCTTGACCTGAATCCTTTCATAATTGGCCCATTTTTCTTGAATCTCCCACTGAGGTTCTTGGGCCATTTTCACCCAATATTCAATCGCCTTCCTTATTCGATATATGATGTTGTCCCTTAGCACCTGAATACCATGCTCTTCGGCATCTCATCCCTTTTGAACCGTGTTGATGTAATCAATTATTTAAACTTCTTGGTGAGCCTTCTCCTACCATCTTCCACATCTTTGAAGGTCACTAGTGTCATAAGGGTGTTTTCTTGGAATTCGACTATCCCTGCAGTGAAAAGGAGTCATTCATTCATGAGTTTTCTATAGGCATATTGAAAATCACTTCTCAAAAAATCCTTTAGTGCAACAACCAACTCCTCTTCATCTTTCCTTTATCTATCCAAGGTGGCATCTATGATCTCCATCCCATTGCCGATAAGCTCTGATGTCTTGGCATTCTCTATGATGATCAATTTATCCTCTGTGGTGATGAGGATCGAAATGTAAAATGTAAGCCTCCTCTTCTTAGTGGTTCTCTTCATGATGGATTTCCTCTTTCGATCATAAGCGATTTATTGTATATCAACAACCTCATCAATAGGTTTGGGGATTTGTTGTTCTCCCCAGGTTAGAGTGTTTACAAGGCTCCCGATTGTGTATATATGTTCAAGGCTGGGTTCCTGAACCTCTTCTGTATGTCTTGATGGATCGAACTCTGGTTGTTTCTCATCGAGTGGTAAGGTACTAGCTAAAACTGAGGAGTCAGAAGAAGGTTCGGTACTTACTTGGTAATCGATTGTTGAAATGTCGATTTCATGTTGTGAAATTTCTTCTTCTTTTTCACCCAATCCTAGCTCATCCTTTGATTTTTCCATTGGGGTTCCTAGTATGTCAAGTGAATCAGATTCTAAGGAAATTTATACCTCATGCTCGATCTGTAGATGACTCTAAACTAGAGCATCAAGACCCAAGGTGGATGTCCTCTTAGGTTCATTCTCATCTATAATATGCACTGGAGTTACTAGGGACACCTATGAAATATCCTCATCATCATAGATGGTTATCAAATTTAACAAGGGATTATGTACACTTGTTCTCCCTGATGTCCTTGCTATCTCAAGATGGGTTGAAATTTCCCATGGTGATCTGATTTGTGGTGGTGGAACTTCAGGGTTTTCTAACTCGATGATTTCTTCAAGCTGCATCGGCTCTAGGCTACTTGGTTCTTCTCGACTTTTGATTGTGTCATCAACAAGAATTCTCATCATTTCTATCAAATCAGGGTCAATTTTCAATTGATTAATGATTCTCTATGCCCCTTCTAGCAATAGTAATCCCCTTCTTCGTGCCTCTATCATCTCTGCTGCTCAGATTTCTTCCATGGCTCCGAGGACCCCTTGAGCCGACTGCTCAATTTTTTCCACCTATTCATCCATTCTCATGACCTTTAATCTAGTCATATTTGGGTTGGCCATTCTCTGTACCACCTCGTCCTAGTCTTGGGCACACTATGTAAAAATTTCTTCCTCAAACTTATCATGAGCGTGTGACCAATAGGGTGATACCTGTGAAGCTTATTGGAGGACCAGGACTTTAGGGTCATGCTTGTGGAATCGACCTATCGGGAACTTGAATTCCATTTGGCTCAACCCTTCTTGTTTGTATTGAGTAGTATCATTCACCAGATAAAATCCCACATGTAAACCGTAGGGTATGAAATCTTGCTTCTTGTCCTTGACTAATGTGGTGTTGTAGCCCTGCAGGATAGTCTGATAGCAAATTTATCCCACAACGAGCCAATCTGGGACATGAGTGGGTAAGAGATGTGGTGATCCGGTGGCCCCGAACACCCTAATGTAGGTTGAGAGTTCGTCTAAATACCAATGAACTACCTTTTCTACCATCTTCTTGGCTGTTGTGGATAATCTTGGGCATTCCTTCTTAAAAATAATAAAATGAATGTGGGCGATGAATTCATTGCAGATGAGTGTGTAAGATATTTTGTACCCGTTCTCCCATAGTATGCCGAAGTAGACATGTTCCTGGAGATCCACAACATGCCAACTTAAATTTATCATATAAAATAACATAATCCATTAACATTCATGAATAATATTTCTATGGAATAAAAATTCAAATATTTGCAAGATATCAATTGGCTGAGAAAAGAGCATTTCTATTAAAATAATCAACAAAAGTATACAAATGACAAACTTTTATGTCTTCACGTCTTGGAGCCTAGAAACTAAGTCCATTCTAGCTAGGTCTCCACCACTTCAATCCTCCACCAAAGGGAACCTGACATATGGGAGACAATGAGGTTCTACATCAAAGAGGGAAGAGCTTGGGGGTTGAACAATGTGTTCAAACTATCAAGGATAAAGGGATGCAGATTCAATGTGAAGTGAAATTTCTCATGAGTATCGTTTCTCTCAAAAGTTGAATTATCTCCTCTTCTACGGCTTGGATATGCCTCAATTTATAGCCTTCAAATGGAATTGAAGGGCCGAGTCAGAACGTTTCTAGTATATGGAAGGTTAAGGATCATGGATCTTGTGAAATGACATGGAAACCTAAGACAATTTTTAGTTTTGAGCACCAAACTCAATGTACATGGGTTGTAGTGGTGCAATCTATGTATATGCATGTTGTCTAACTTGTAGGGCACATATATGTGGAAACATATGATTTTTTGGCTCTAGAAAGTACAAAAAGGGGACTTCAAGTCTGCATAGGAAAATGGAAATTCCATATAAAGAAGTTCCATGGGGTGAGGAAAAATTAGATATAACAGATTCCCCCTAATGTGTGAGGTTAGAGGAGTATCTGCGATGGCCGAAATATGTTATAATTCCCAGAAGTGGAGCAATGGAGACTCAACTGGAAGAACTAGTTGCTCATGAGAATATTACAATATGTGATGACTTTGTACACATGGTTGCCAATTTGAATTACACTGAAGATCCATGTGGAAATATACCAAATGGTTTTTGATGACCATGAATAGGAAATACAAAGTAGACACATGCCATAGGCTCTCATAGTCACAAACAAGGCCCAATGGAAACTAGTCTCAAAATCAATATGAAGATATTTGTATACAATGGATTACAATATGATCTCTCATGATCAATGAAGTCATATGGGTACTTATCCAATGAATGATAGAAAAAACTCAGGAAATATGCTACTGTAAATTGATGTTTTCATGTCTTCTACATGATCCACCAAAGGTGAAAGTCTACATCATGTGAATAGAGGAGTTGATGTCGAACAAAATGAGACTTCATTTGATTACTGGTCATTAAGGTATACCGTTAAAAAATGTGAGACAACCTATCGATAATGAAAGTAGGTATCAATACACTGAGTACATTCTTACAAGTGTGAATAAAGGTGTTGAGGTCAAACACTTGAAGAATCGATCAATTAGGAGACATTGATGTATTCCCAATTGTCGATGGTGAGAGAACCTGCCACTGATGACTGCAAGCCTCTAGGTAATCATAGGACTCTAGGCCTTGTTTCTAGAATAGATGAGTTGAATTTGATGGAAGGAGACCCGCTAAAAGGAGATCATTAAGGTGTCTTTGATCAGTCAACACGAGGTACAAATCAATAGCTTGGTGATTTGGAGGAACTCAGATGAAGAGGATGTTCACGAACCAATGACCCTATGTGTCTTTCACAAGTAATAGATGCAAGTAGTGCCCAAAAAAGATCCTCTGAATAGAAACCAATAATAAAGATTCCAAAAATGGTGAGGAAACTACCAATAAGGCTAATGGCATCCAAGACACTACACAAATCCCAATGTGTGAATATATTTCATATTGTTGAAAACAAGGGAAACCCCCCAGTCGGTGACCAATTAGGAGATGTCAACTGTTGAGTTCAAAGTTACCTACCCATAATGAAAGTAGGGCCAGGGTGCACAGTAGGACTTCACATTCATTTGAATATGAGACACATTGAGGGTATGGTCGACATCCAAAGTTAGGAGTTCTAAGGAATGGCTCACACAGGCTTATAGACTTCCTTTGAACAAGAGCATGAGACATATGGAGGACTCTGGTAGCATAGACTTGATGATAAAATGTTGTGATGCATGAGACATCAATCAAAATCTTGATAGGGACTAGAAGAATAAACAGTCAGAGGATTAAAATCTAAGTAATGCACTGGAATTCCTAAAGTCATGCTAAACCCAAACTTTGGATGATAATGATGTCAAAAGTTTGTGCTCTTTTCAAAGGCGACACAACTACTTCCAATACAAGATAATATTCTTTTCTTGCCTATTTTTTATTTTTATTTTTTCATAGGAAAATGAATGCTATGATACAATTGATGAAACGAGTGTCATGATTAAGAAACTAGCTCCAAATAGTGGAACATACCTATGCTCAATGCAGGGAAGTTCATGTGGGGCATGGACACTCAGGAGAATTTTTCCTCTTAGGGTATAGGGTGTCAAGCTGCAAAGGATATAAACAAGGATTTGCTTGGTTGGTGATGCACATTGCTGAGGTAATGGGATTATAACGAGAAAGAGGGAGCCAACAATAAGCTCAATACTACAAGCAATATAATGGAATGAAATTACAACTTAACTCTAAAGAATTTCCTTTTTCATAAATTTAGTCCCCTAGGACCGAAAAAATGTAAAAAAACACCCAAGAGAACTTTTCTAGCCAATGTTTACTAGAGTGTTCCTTTTTCGACATTAGTCTACTTGGTCCGAAAAAGGGTTAAAATTACACCAAATAGAAGTCCTTTCAAAGCCATTTAACGAGTGTGAAAGAGACAAGTTCACTTGACAATATTTTTTCTTTTGAGAGAGTTGAAAAAGAGCTTAAACAAGACTCCGTGGGAGTCTCATAGGTGAAAGTCAGAATGCTTATGAGTAAGAATATGAGGTTTGAACACAAAGTCATATTAGAGTTATAAGGGACTCCCGGTCCTATGGAATACTCTCTCCATGGGAACCAAATGGAACAAAGGTTCTAACTAGGGCACCAATGTTTGGTAAGCCTCTACCATTCAATAAATATACTTCAAATAGAAGTAAGAAGGTTCTATGTCGCTAATAAATGGGTTCGTACCTAAGGCATATGGATCATAATAATGGGAAAATGCAAATATGAAAAATGGATTGAGAACCTATCCTATATGATAGGAACATAAAATAACTGCTGAAGGAATGAATGGGTGATGTGACGCTAGAAAATACAAAAATCCCTGGACAAAACCACCAAAACCAATTCCTTCCACTGCACTATTAGTCCACTAGGTCCAAAAATTAGCATAAATGATATAAAGTGGATAAATGTTTTCTAATAATAGTAAAAATAACCAATTTTACCATACCATTTGAGATGTTACCCACATAGTGCATTTTGGACTATTTTTCCCATGATCTTCAAGTGTCGATTGCGGGAGCTACGATCAATGGAATTGACAACTATCTGGACCAAGTAAGTGTCCTTCCCTCCCTCTTCATTTCTAGTGGTTTAAATTTCAAATTAAGTCTTCATTTTTTGAGTTTTTGAGGGCGCAACATACAAATTAGGGTGTATGCGAGATTTAGTTCATTGGGTCATGTATATGAAGACATGTATCCAAGAAAAGAATTTTTTTCCCATGTATATGTGTCCCTATGCATGACTGTTAACACTACAACCTGCGTACAAGTTCACAAACAAGTTTTTTGAATGGATCTAACTCAAAAAATGGTTTTTATTTTGCAGGATGGTGCTTGAATGGAGATAGAGAGGGAGCATGAGGAGGTGGATGCAACAATGGTGTTATAGTCCTAAAATGCCCTACTCATGCATACATGGCATTGGCCTTCCTACTTGCATAATTTTCTAAATCACTGCTAAGGAACTCTATTTATAAAACCAATTTTAGAGCATGTACACACCCTGCTGCACTACTACCCACGTACATGTGCTTATTGCATGTTAGACAGCCCACGTACATATGCTTGATACACACTAAACAACTTGCGTATACCTCCAAAATTTGTAAAATTTAAAAAGTTGTAAGGAAATTGGTGGAATTTACAGGTTATTGGAGGTTTCCCAACCAAGTCACCTGCTATAGACCATCCCAAAACCAAATAACTATCCTTTTTCCATATAAAATGATGTCTCCACAATCAAGCATTAGAACGGTGAAACTCTGCACAAATTCCCTTTCCTTCCTTGCCCAAGTATTTGCAGCCTTTTGTGAGTTGTTGCCTCAACATTCCCTCTCTAGCCCATTCTCTCCCATACAATCCATTCCCTTCTCTTTAAGGTGATCAATAGATTGTGAAAATAGGCTTATTGAAGGTGCACTTGGAGAATTGTTAAGAGGATCCCAGACTAGTTTCATCAAGCATCAGCCTGCAAAGGTTGTAAGCTTCAATATTTGATTAATGAATAAAATGATCTCTTTTCCTTGTCGCAAATGATGGTTTTTATGTCTTTTCTTTGATTTATACATAACAATTTATATCTAACCTTTATTTATGAATAAAAATAACATGCTTGTAGCCTTGTTTTCCTATTTTTGCATGCAGGTCATCTTTGGGAGGAGGCTTGAAGCCTTGGGAGCTACAGAGCTTGAGGAGATCAATGCCAAACATTGGATAAAAGGGATGGTTTACCACTGACTCTTTCACTATTTTCTGTTCATCTATTTTGGAATGTTTGGGGTAATGTAGAAATTAGATTGAATTTAAGGGATTCATTTTCTCTGTCTATACTTTAAACCCTGGTATAGTTATAGGGGGATTTTCTCGCTAGTAGAATTGGTGACTCCACTGGGGAGTCTCTATAGGGCTTTAGAGGGAGTTTTTTTTGGTTTTTAATTGCCTTCTTGATTTCATTTTGAGTTCCAGTCAAGTTCACTGAGTCTTTTAAGGGATCCTGGTCACCTACAATGTGCATACCAGCTTTCCCTACCCTGTCAGTCTGCCTAGTCTTTTTATTTTTGAAAATTCTAAGAGGTTTACGTGCCTTGTTTTGGGTTAGCCCACGTACATATGTGATCTACATAGAAGACAACCCACGTACATATGCAGGTTGTTGATTCAACAACTCACATATCTCTGTCTTGAAAGTATTTTTTAACAAAGCGAGGTTTGTCTCTTTCTTGATAGAATTTTTGACTTCTCAGGATTTTCTTGAACCTGTCAGAGTCTCTTTCTTTGGCCATAGGTTGGGTTAAAGTTTCGGTTAACTTGTTCCTTAGTTTTCTTATTTTTTTCCCTAAAAGGTTTTGAGTGAACTATCAAGTTTTAGATCCTCCTTTTGGTTTCTTGGTTGAATCCCTGGATTTATGTAGTTGGCTTAGGGTCTTTATCAATATTGTTTTCAGTTTTTTCTTTGTTCCTATTTATTTCTTTGAAAAATGAAAAAAAAAAATTACTTCATCTTTTCTTGTTAAAGTAGTTCAAAAAATAAAAAAGAATTTATTTTCTTGCATTTAGTTTGGTAAAGTAATCAAGGTTGTTGTTTGCAAAAAAAAAAAAAAAGAGTTTAGTTTTCAAAGTTCTTTCTTGATTTCCTTAAATACAAGTAGTTTTGCTTAGTCAAACAACAAGATCTTGAATCATTGATTAGAAGAGTTGAATTTTTACAAAGATTTTTTACGATATTTTCTTTAAGATTGAAGTATCTTTTTGCTTTCAAATGCTTTAAATTTATCTTCCTTATTAGTCTCTTCATAACACCATTAGTTGCATGACCACATCCTTTGTGTAAATCAAGCCTTAAAATTAATGCTTAACTTAAAATATATTATACTTTTTGTTTGTAGGGTTCACCGACTAGTTTAGGGTTTAAGGCCTTCAATTAGGTGTGACGAGGAAACTCTTCAAGGACATTTAAAAAAAAACATTGGAGTCTGAGATAGGGAGTTTTTTGAGTCCAACGTCATAAGAGTTATCTGGGACCCACCTCTAACAAAGGGAATACAACATGAGGTCACGTGAGAAAAGGTAGAGGAGATAACCTCTCCAAAACTGAACTAAGTGTAGTGGGGATTGTATATTAAAAATATTTCTTGTTGGGTATGTGTTATATTCTTTGCATGTGTGTGTGTGTGGGTGTGTCAGATATGACAACTGCGTCTGACAATCCCTCGTAGTAGTTCCCTGTTTGTGTCATGTGTGCTAGGCGCTTTCCTAGGGAGGTCCCACTGGGGGGG
>JZKD02S0140204.1:396734-427898 GCA_000966675.3 Picea glauca | reverse complement strand
AACAAGAAACTCTAGTTGAATCAAAGAAAATATGTTGAGACGATATTGCAGAGGTTTAATATGCATGGAAGTAAACCGGTCAAGGTTCCTATTCCTATAGGTGTAAAGTTATTTGTAGACCACTGTCCCAAGACACAGGAAGAAGAAGAGGACATATCCCATGTTCTATATGCCATTGCAGTTGGCAGTTTGACGTATGCAATGGTCTGTACTAGACTAGACATTTCACATGCAGTGGTAGTTTTGAGCAGGTATATGTCAAAATCAGGGAAGGAGCATTGGACAATAGTAAAGAGGGTCTTCAGGTATCTTCATGGGACTACCAGTTATGGATTGTGCTACCAAGGAAGACCAAGATTGGATAGAGTGTTGGACATACATGGCTTTGTTGATGCAGACTGGGCTGGAGATTTGGATCACAAAAGATCTATAAGTGGGTATGTGTTTAACTTATTTGGAGGAGAAATTAGTTGGATGAGAAAAATACAAGCTGTAGTGGCACTCTCAACTATAGAAGCTGAATACATGGCATCCACTCATGCAATCAAGAAAGCAATATGGTTACAAAGATTGTGTTCAGGTATTGGGTTGGTACAACAAGTAGTGAGATTAGATTGTGACAGTCAGAGTGAAATATTCCTGGCAAAGAACACATCTTATCATTCAAAGACAAAGCATATTGATGTTTAGTATCACTTTGTGAGAGACATGGTTGAGGAAAAGAAGGTGTTGCTGGAAAAAGGTTGACACTTTGAAGAATGTTACAGATTCATTGACAAAGTTTGTGAGCACATAAAAGTTCTCCTGTTGTAGAGTAACAATGGACATTTCTAACCTGGATTGTTGATTATATAATCCCCTGGACTCCTGGATGCAAAGAAAACAACAAGTGGGAGAATGTTGGGTATGTGTTATATTCTTTGCATGTGTGTGTGTGGGCACGTCATATATGACAACTACATCCAACGATCCCTTGTAGTAGTGCCCTGTTTTTGTCGTGTGTGTCAGACACTTTTCTAGGGGGGTCCCAGGGGGGGGAAGGTATGCCCCCCCTGGTTACACACAGTGTTCGGGGCAATGCCCCAATTTTTGTTTTTGGGCGGTTTTTGCTATTTTTGGGTGTTTTTTGCTATTTTTGGCGGATTTTTCTATTTTCAGCAGTTTTGTAAATTAATCCTGGATTAAGGGATTAGGGTTTTGGTATCTACATAATACCTAAAAACATGGTCTATATATATTCTATGGTGAATGGTGAAATTCGATATAATGAATATAAGAAAGGTTTTCCCAGTTGAGGGTTTCTGGTATAAAATCTTTGTGTACCCTATGTATGAGCCATTGATTAAATTATGTTTTTCTTAAGAATCTATATGCATTTCTTTACTTCACAGGTTTAAAACTTACATTTCTCGAGAACTATACTAATCACATTTTCTTATGGATCTTCATGGGCCCCGAATCTATTTGATATCCTTGGTTGTCTTCCAAACCAATTTCTTTTAACACCCTTGAAGAGCTTCAGACTTGTTATCCTTCTTATTACGATCTGCCCGATTGTCGAGTGTACCCACCTAGTGACTGACTGCGAGCTGGAAACCTATTTTTCTATATTTTATGGACTTACATAGGTGACCATGAGGGTATACCATGGTACCTAGGGTAGACATCAGATCGTTCTTCACAGAGTATACCTAGAGGGGGCTTCCATGCTAGAGTTTCACTTACAATGGTTAGTTTCTTTAGTGTCGATTGGCGTAATTGTCCTTCCCACTAGTTAGTCATCTACTTGATTTGTCTTTATGAATTTTTAGTGTGTGCTCTATGCTCCCTAGTTTTCCATAGTGAGTTACTCATTCATTTCTTTAGGTATCTGACCTAAGGTGGTAGACCACCCACTCCACCGGTCATGAGAAAAGTTTGGTCTTCTTCTTAGAAAATTGGATTCACCTCTTTATAGGCATTGTTTTTATACCACTGGTTCACTAAAGTAAGTGTGTGAGACTTTTACAAAATTGAATGATACCGAAAGGGGAGAACCTATGTATAATATATTCATGGATAAAGTTCCTGATGATACCAACCAAGGAACCCCTTCGCAAGGGGAATCTTGTGCTTTTCCTTTCTTCAGAAATGTGGTGTCCCTTTGATAGCCACTTTGTACATTCTTGGGTTGAATGTGGGACTACTGGTTTGGTTGGGTACCATTCCAAATGTACCAAGTTCTCTTGAATCTTCTCAGTTAAAAACCTTATGTCATGGGCATCATGTTGATGTTCCTTTTTTAGGAAAGTCTTCTCCTCCTCCTTCTGCCATCCCTGGTAAAAGTATAGATATTGGTAACCGGAATTCTAAACGAAATAGAAAGAGAAATAATAGGAAGAAGAAATCACCAACCTATGCAAGTCATCTTGGAGATAGGTCTTCAACCTCTACAAGTCATGTTGAAGACTAGAACTTGACCTCTGCAAGTCATGATGGGGGTAAACAACCAACCTCTATGAGTCATGTTGGAGATAGGTCATCAACCTCTGCAAGTCATGTTGAATACCAGCACCCATCATATGCAAGTCATGTTGGGGGAAAACAACCAATCTCTGCTATTCATGTTGGAGAGTTGTCAAGAACCTATGCAAGTCACGATGGGGGCAAGCACCCAACCTCTACAAGTCATGTTGGGGGAAACATTCCAGTCACTGGTAGTCATACTAGCAATAGGTCTATATCCTCTCCAAGTCATTTTATCGACCAATCACTAACCTCTGCAAGTCATGTTGGAGATGTGAAACCAACCACTACAATTCATGTTGGGGGAACGAGTCTTGTCAATGAAATTCATGTTGAGGATAGGAAACCAACCACTTCTAGTCATGCTAGGGGCATTGATTTTTTTGAGAAACCTAGATGAATAGGACGTAAGACTAAGTTCCTTTGTAAGCTTTATATGGGATATCAACTTAGTCATGTATGCCCTGGAATTCCATAGGTACGAAGATTGTGGTCCCTATCTGCAAGATCTTATGATTTTGAGTCTTTTGGGGTTTCCTCACAACCTATTCAACTAGTGGTTGAGAAAGTGGTCGTGCCGATGAAATCTTTGGCCAATCCCACTCCCTTTTTGGGGGGTGATGCACCTTTATAACATGTTTTCTCACAACCTATTCAACCAATGGTTGAAGTGGTCATGTCGATGCAATATTTGGCTGATCCCACTTTTCTCTTAGAGAGTCTCGAGTCTACCAAAGTGGTCATGCTGATGCAATCTTCGGTTGATCCCACACTTGTCTTGGGGAGTGATGTGTCTACCGACTATGTTTTTACTTTTTTTAGTTCAGTACTTTCA
The DNA here is from genome assembly GCA_000966675.3 of Picea glauca. NCBI lineage: Eukaryota > Viridiplantae > Streptophyta > Pinopsida > Pinales > Pinaceae > Picea > Picea glauca. The sequence goes on along the minus strand of JZKD02S0140204.1, from coordinate 424,558 downwards.
TAACAAGGGGGCATTTCGGTCAGTTCAAGAAAACCCCCTCCAAGCCCTAAGATGGTTTCCTTTGATTGGAATGACCTTGTTGAGCCTCACCTTCCTTCTTATGCACATTTTCAAATAAATTTTAAAGTTAATTTTTTTTTTTTACCAATGTATTGTGGATGAAGGAGACTCCACAAGTATTTTATCCCCCTCGACTTGGAAAGCTTTGGGTTCTACCAAGTTGAGCCAAATTCACATGAGTTTTTGGATTTTGGCAGACATCCTAGTGAATATTTGGGGATTCTTCCTCAGTTACCTATCTTGTTAGGTGGGAAGACTATCCTTGTTGATATTATAGTGGTGAAAGTCCTACTAGATTTCAATATGCTTCTCAGGCATGATTGTGTATATGATATGAATGTTGTGGTGTCTACGTTATTCCCAGTGATGAATTTCACTCATAATGGAAGAATTTTCACTATCGACCAGTTGGAATATGATAATCACCATCCTAATGTTAAGTTTCTCGCTTAAGTTGTTATTGTTAATCCTGTGTTCAATAGTAATTATTACAGTTATAACAACAACATAATAAGGATATTAGTGAAAGAAACAATATCATAGAGTACACAAGCATTTATCCTGGGAAACCCTCAAGGGGAAGAAAACCCAACAAAACTTTTTTAATATAGATTCAATAACCAAGTACAATACCATAATAACTCTCTCTCTACTAGAGACAAACTACCATGATGCTAGACCATAAAATAATCAAATAACCATAGGGTAAAACCCTAAGAAAACTTCCTCCTTATCCTCCTTCTATTCTTCACATTGCACAAGACTTGAAACCCTGGAAAACTACGCAATACCCAAAAATCCAGAGAAGGTGTGAAAAAATGGATGTTGGAATGAGGTGTTGGGGTGTTGTATTTATACTAGTCATTTCACTTTTTACTGGGGCCAACCTGTACTTTTATTTGGGGCCAAATTTTCAATATCATATATATATTTTATCTTTTACTTTATCCACAAAAGGGGATAATAATATTCTTTCTAGTTATACAATATTTCAACACTCCCTCTTAACAAGAAGGATATTCTTTATGTTTTGACAGGTCAATTGATGTGATCATCAACTAAACAATATCATCAAGGAAATATCATCAACTGAATAATCATCATCAACTAGAAAATATCATCAACTAGATAACATCATCAACTGGGTAACAACATCCACTAGATAACATCATCAACTGGGAAACATCATCAAGTGAGTAACAAGAGGCATCAATATAATCCACTTGGTCATATTGCATCATGATCGTTGACTGGTTCTCCATGAATCCATATTAAAGAATTTTTGTTCTCTTTATCTTTGCATAGAAGATACTCTTTCTTCTTTCATCTTCACACAAAATATACTCTTTCTTATCTTCACACTGAAGATATCTTATCTTCACACAAAAGATGTCTTATCTTCACACATAAGATATTCTATGAGTTTTGCGATTCATTTTATGTTCTCCCTTCTCTTGTAGTCATCTATCTTTCCCATCCACTGGAGAGGACTACTACCATAGCTTCACTCCTAGTCACCCCACATGAACTATAGAAGCTAAGATGTTATCCTGGGAAAGACTAGACCCCCTTTCCATGATCCACATAGGATCACGACACAAAACTCAAGAGCCAACTAACCATTCCACATGGTCAAGGTTTGTGTTCCAGGATACTCCATCCTTGGCCAAAAGAGATTATATGTTCGCTGCCCCTTGGAGAAACATACACACTCCTCTCTACGAGGGTGGTCACACCCCTCTCTATGAGGGTATTCTAGCATGTCCCTAGAGTATACAAAACTAAACACTTGGACATAGGCCAACCTTGGAAAATTTCTCATTCCCCTTCTCTACTAAGGTCTCTTCACTTTTCCTTCTCTATGAAGGTATACTTGTGGGATTTCTCATTCCTTCTCTACGAAGGTCTCTTCCTTCTCTACGAATATCTAGCTATGGGATTTGAAAAAATATCTTGTGGTCAAAAATATTTCCATGGTATAATACCATGATACCCATCTGCTGGGCACCATCCATATACTAGATAACTTTCATCTTGATCAAAATGTCTCATTAATCATCCGCTGAGTAAATTGTTCCATGGACCACTTCTTTCCTAACTTCATGAAATCATGATCCTCCATTTCGAACTCGGAGACATAGCTCCCTATTGCACTAAACTAAGAGGTTTTTAACTGTGTAACATCTGATAATCATCATCCTTGAAGTTTTGTTCTATAATATCCTAGGTGCCTTATCCTTGAAGTTTTCTTTCTGACTTCATACTGGATCAACCTACTCCCTCTGCATCTATAAGAATGGTACTGGAACAATCTGTAGTTACCTGCATCTCATCAACTATATATGAGTATCCATATTTCTCTTTATCTTGAACATTTCTATTTTGCATCTTTAGGAGCCTCCTACTCCTATATAAATACTGGATACTATATGGATCTTATTGGTTGTCACCATATCATAAGTCCTTCTCATGTTGTCTAACTTCTACAAGTCAAGGCATAATTTCTTTCTTCCGAGACCTATAAAATTACTTACAATATGATTTTTGAGATATTTCACTTAGCCAATAAGTCAGTAACAATAAGAAGTAATCAAATAAAATGATATCATGATTTCTATCATAATAGTACACATATTTTCTTATGCAAAACTTTGTTCAACCATGTACACATCTGAAACCCTAATCATGAATAAGAATTTTGAACTTCTTTTTCACTCTAACTATGAAATTACCAAATTTTCCCTTACTATCATAGTTAAACACATACCTTTGTCACTCTCATGAGTGATCATACCTGAAATAAATATTTTATCTCTTTCTTTATCCTCTTCTTTGATAAATCTACATAGACACCATGCTTCCATCCATATTAAGGACCTTCCACACCATCCAGTCCACATCCTACCATAGTGCCATATATTATAAGTTTCTTTAGGGAACAATCATACAGTAAGTGGCTATTGTTGGTATTCACGATAAAGGCCCCTGGATTTATGTGTTGCAAAGTTTCAATATTGATAATATGTAGTGTTTCATTTTTCACAACACAGTGGAGCGATACAGGATCAATTGCAGAGAGAAAATCATTAAGAGTGTCCATATGTTTGGAAACTGGAGGGAAAGATCTACGCCCTCTCATAGATTTCCCCTTCACCTCTTTGCAATCATAATATAGGACTCTCATATTGAAATCTAGGCTCCTGGTGGTGAGAGTGCAGGATGAGGCCGATCGGTCGATGATCCCAAGCATGAGACCATGGTAGCGGTGCTTACCCACATAGGGGTTGGAGAAATCTGAGTCAGCTGGAGTTGGAAAATCCTTGTTTTGATAGCAAGTGTGTGTGGCGGATCATTCCAAGAAACAAGGCCATGATAGTGTCGACCACCTCCTTGGCCCGAGTTGTGTCAACATGGAGGAGCTACAAACCTATATCCGAAGTGAGGGAGAACTCAACGACCTTTTCAGATGAGTCAAGGTAGAGGATCAGTTGCCATGGATGAAGCCTCCTCTGCAAAACTCAGGGGATATAAGCGAGGAAATGAAGAAGAAAATCCATGGCCAATTCTATTCACCTATCTATGATGTGTGAGAGCTCCACATGTTTGATGATGGATATGTCATTGAGGGTGTTGTCTTCAAATCTACAGTCATCCAGAAAATTTAACATGATCACCAGAGGAAAACCACTCGCTAGATCCCTATCCCCATATCTACCATTTTTTTTCATGGCCTCCATATTATTCATCTTTGCAAAGCCCTTGTGGAGGGAGAAATTCAAAATATTAAAGAAACCCTAATTTTTGAATCAAGAAAAAACTGAAGATTGAATCTACAACATTGCTCTTTCAGTCCTGCTCTGATACCATGTTAAGTTTCTTTCTTAAGTTGTTATTATTAATCCTGGGTTCAATATTAATTATTATAGTTATAACAACAACATAATAAGGATATTACTGAAAGAAACAAGATCATAGAGTACACAAGAATTTATCCTGGGAAACCCTCAAGGGGAAGAAAACCTAGCAAAACTTCTTTAATATAGATTAAATAACCAAGTACAGTACCAGAATAACTCTCTCTCTACTAGAGAAAAACTACCATGATGATAGAGCATAAAATAATCAAAGAACCATAGGGTAAAAAAATAAGAAAACTTCCTCCTTATCCTCCTTCTCTTCTTCACCTTGCACAAGACTTGAAACCCTGAAAAACTGCACAATACCCAGAAACCAGAGAAGGTGTGAAAAACGGGATGCTGGAATGAGGTGTTGTGGTGTTGTATTTATATTGGTCATTTCATTTTTTACTGGGGCCGACCTATACTTTTATTTGGGGCTGACTTGTCAATATAATATATATATTTTTTCTTTTAATTTATCCACAAAAGGGGATAAGAATATTCTTTGTAGTTACACAATATTTCAACACCTAATTCGACATTAGTTCAAGCTACCCATTTATATGTTCTTAGTATTCATGTAGACTCTACCCTACTACAAGTAAATTATGTGGCATATTATCGTCGGTGTTCAATTTCTCTTGAGAAGGAACTTGTTCACTCATGTTTTCCTTCTTGAGACTTGGTCTCAACAATTGATCCGTTGGTTTATCCAATGGGGGAATGGGAGCCCTTGCTTCCCCCTCTTGGTCCAAGTGATCTCGAGTCTCCTTCTAAGTCTGATCTCACTGTTTGTAGATATTCAAGCCCTCATGATTATGATTCTTCGCTGATATAATCTGCCAATCCTGATCAAAACCTCCATCATCATATGGAATATGGTTTGTTTTCTTCTCCCTTTGGGACTATCAACCCTCCTTGTTTGTGCAATTTCTCAAATTTTGAATTTCCTTCAGATGAGGCTATCCTTTAAGCCATGACTACGGTTTCTATACCATAGGAAGACCTACATCATGGTTTGTGTTTTCTTAACTTTTGGGAGACGTTTCATGTTGACTATCGACGAGACTCTTGGTCAGATCCTAACAACAGGCTCTAACTGAACTACTACCATGCATGAGCCATACGATTGCACGGTGCCTTGTACACATTGTATAGTTTAGGTTTACTGTTTTCAAGTTTTGTATTCAGTAGCACCTCTTATTTTCCAAAGTTTCTATCTATATTGGATTTATTAACTTGTGGATGACTGTTATTAGCCTTATATGCAAGATCTTGGAGATTTTTTTTTTCTTTGACATTTGTTCATCGTATCAATCTGTTATGACAGGTATTGATATTGAAGCTAGAATATAGGTTAGATTTTTCCCTACTTGCATTGTATGTTTCCTAGTTCATTTGTCCTTAGGATCGACCCCACTAAAGTGCGACACATAACCTTCTTTGTTTCTTTAGGTGGTAGAGACTACCTCTACATGGATTCCCTAGGAGGATCTGTTGTTGCATTTTGGTGTCCATGCTGTCTTTTTTTACTATAGGCTTGGGAGTCCTCAATTATTCCCATCATTATTACATATCGAAGCCTCATTATTTTTTCTAATCATCATTCTTTGCCTTACCCGTGAGACTCCCTAATGAGCATGCTTTGTTGTCTTTCAAGATCACTTTAAAATTCGAAAGCAACATCTGATGAGACTTTATTTATTATTTTCAATCTCATCTGGATTACTTGAGAAAAGTATCCCCCTAGAGTCTTCTTTAAACCCTTTTCATATTCTCTAAAAATGAAAAGATTTTCGAACGATCTTGTTTCCATTCATGCTCTCCAAACTCAATTACAGTGGTATTTTACCCCTTTTTGGTCTGGATGGCTAATTTTATGAGTAAAGGTATTCTCTAGGAACTTCAGTTACTAGAATAGTATTCTCAGGCATAAGTTTAACCATTTTTCAAGCTTGAGGTACTGGATTTTTGAAAAAGGAACATTCTCCTTAGTTTTGGTTTATCACCTTTTTTCGGGCCTTGGAGATTACTTACAAAAAAGGAACCCCCCCAAAGTTTATAGTTAATATCTTTTCAGACTCCCTAAAATTGAAAAGATCTTTGAGTGACATTTTTCCTTCACACTTGTTAAATTGGTCCAGAAGAACATCTACTTGCCATGTGTTTAACCCTTTTTCAAACCAGTAGATTATAGAAGAAAAAGGTATGCCTTGGGAGATTCATCTCAGTGGGAGAGTTCTCCTCAGTTACTTTTATAATTTTTTGGGCTAAGGAGACTAAACTCAGAAAAAGGCTATGAGTCCATAGTTAAGCTCTTTTCTGATTCCTTAAAATTGAAAAGATAGCCAAGTGATATTGTCTTTGTCACACTTGTTAAAATGGTTTTGAAAAGATGTCTTTTTTGTGCAAGTTTAACCTTTTTCATGTCGATTGGACTAAATACGAAAAAGGTACTCCTTGGAGTCCTCTTTTTTGTTTTTTCATACTCTCTAAACGTGAAAAAGTTACCTAGCTTACCTTCTTCGGGCTCATAAGAAATTACATAGAAGGGGTATTACTGTGTCATGCTTAATCACATTGCAGGTATAATATTTGCATAATCGGCCTAATGTCGGATCCATGTTTCTCTCAATAGAACCTTTGAAGCATTCCTTATATGCAAGCCTTGACACACTTCTTGCCTCTGCGGCCTGACACCTTGACCCATGGAGGAATTTTCACTGAGTGTCCTTATATTGCACATGTCTCCTTGCCCTGAGCATTAGTATGTTCCATGCGCTTGGAACCAATTTTCTTTCTCATGACACTCATTCCTCCTTTGTAACATAGCAATATTTTATTCTTTTTCAAGATTGTTTAAAAATTGAAAAAGACAAAAAAATCAAATATTCCAAAAAGAGGGGATGGGGAATATACATTCTTTTTTCAACAGAAAATATAGTCTTCCTTGGACAAAAAACATCCTTTTGTTTTTTCATCAATCATTGGGATCTAGTATGAACTTAGGAAGTTGTTATCGCTACATACATCTGTGTCCTCCTCCATTTGGTTACTCTTCCAAACATATGGAGAGTTTGTAGTGCCTCTTGCATCACAAACCTATGTTAATGTCATGTTTCCTGAGTTTGTTCATCTTTCGTGCTTTTGTCAAAGGGAATTTTTACCCAACCTGAGTCGTCCTTTCTACAGTTTGTCTCTTGAATTTCATGAGTCGTCCATCCTGAGAGTCCAGTCAAGTCCAGATTCGAAATTGACGAAGTTCTCTTCCTGATCATCGAGATCCTCCAGTATTTTATTGACACCTTGTCAAAGACCTCATAGTAGTGAGTCCTATACTCCCATTTTACTCCTACCTAAGTTTTGTAGATCTTGAATTTTTTGCTCGAGCTATGAAGTTTTCATGTCCAGCCATAGGGCTCACTAGATTCTTGAAGATGCATATTGTACATGTATATGTTTGATTGATTTTGAGATGTAGATCCACTGTGTATTTCTCACGACTACACTTTATATAGTTATGTGACATGGATCTATAGTTTATTTGATTGGCAACCATGATTTAGTTCATCCCAAGCATGGTTCTGCCCACCTCAGAGAGACAATTGTTGTTTTGCAGATGGCACCTCCCGAACTCTAGTCCTAGGCTCACTCGATTTCATGGATTCTCATTGGTGAAGATATTGTAATGTATTTCAGCCATCAGTATCTCTTTTGACCTCATAAATTAGGGGGCATATTTTATAGCCCTAAAATTCCCTACTCATGCATACATGGCATTGTCCTTCCCACTTTCATAATTTTCCAAATCATTGCTGAGGAACTCTATTTAAAAAACCATTTTTTAGAGCATGTACGCACCTTGCTGCACTACTTCCCACGTACATACGCTTTCTGTATGATAGAAAACCCACATACATATTCTTGATGAACACTATAAAACCCATGTATACCTCCAAAAGTTGCAAAAATTAAAAAGTTGTAAGGAATTCAATGGAATTTATAGGTTATTACAGGTTTCCCAACCAATTCACATGCTATATCCCATCCCCTAACATAATAAATATCCTTTTGTCATATAAAAGGAGGTATTTGGGTCTCATTCCACAATCAAACATTATAATGGTGAAACTCTTCCCAAATTCCCTTTCCTTCCTTGCCCAAGTATTTGTAGCCTTTTATGAGTTGTTGCCTCAACATTCCCTCTCCAGCCCCTTCTCTCCCATACAATCCATTCCCTTCCCTTTGAGGTGATTAGTAGACTGTGAGAAGAGGATTAATGAAGCTGCACTTGGAGCATTGTTAAGAAGATCCCAGACTAGGTTCGTAGAGTGTTGACCTGCAAAGGTTGTAAGCTTCAATCTTTGATTAATTAATAAAATAATCTCTTTTTCTTGTCCCAAATGATGGTTCTTATGTATTTTCTTTGATTTATACATAAAAATTTATATATAACCTTAATTTATGAGTAGAAATAACATTCTTGTATCCTTTTTTGCTTATTTGTGGATGCAGGTCATCTTTGGGAGGAGACTTGCAGTGTTGGGAGCTATAGAGCTTGAGGAGATCAACACCAAACATTGGATAAAAGGTATGGTTTTCGACTGACTCTTTCATTGTTTTTTGTTCATCTATTTTGGAATGTTTGGGGTAGTGTAGAAATTAGATTGAATTTTAGGGATTCATTTTCTCTATCTATACTTTAAACCCTGGTATAGTTATAGGGGGATTTTCCCACTAGCAAGTGGAAAGAGATGCGAGGACCCAACTAGCTCTAAAAATGTGGCCTATACAAATTTTGGGCTCTTAGAGGGTTGAGAGCTCAAATGAGGTTACTCCAAATGCTTGTAAAATTATGGGATCCAGAGACATAGGCCTTCAATCTCGATGGGAAACCATTGAGACTTGAAGTAGATGACATGTATTTTACCACAGGATTGTCTCACTGGGGTGAGTTGGTGAATCTCCAAGCTTGGGGGGTTGGAGGTGGTATGAACATAGAGGATTAAATTTCCACCCACTATGTTGCATGAAAAGATAAAGTAGGGAGTCAACTCCCCATCGGGGCAATCAAAAACCTAAGTTTGAAGATTGTCATTGTTTTCCCTACACAGATCTTTGGGTCGCTCTCATTGCACCAAGATTCAAGGCCACTCATGTCTTACATAGTGTAGTGCTTGCAGCCCATGGTTTATGACTGATGTACCTCACTGTTGACTAACATGAAGAGTCAGCTAATAGATTGAAAACAAGTTAGAAAGAAACATTTTGGGTTTGCATCCATATTATGTAGTTTTTTCTTTGAGCGGGTTCCAGTTTTGAGCCCTAGAGTGGAGATCATTCCACATGAAACGTATGATCCATCCATATCACGGTTGACTGACGTGATGAGGCGGTTAGCAGGTGATAGGGTGCCAATCCCCTACAACAATGAGTTCTTTTTCTAGTGGCGTTGACAGGTGATATCCATTGTCGACTACCCCTATGCTACGATTGACTATAGAGGGGATCCAAATATGCCTCTGCCACTAGGTTCCACCTACGGTGATATAGATATGAAAAGTTTTTATATATTTCATTTTTTTGTGTTTTTTCAAAAAGAATAAAAAATGAAAATATTTTTTATGGTGTTAAGTATTAACAACTGGCTTGTTGTGCAAATGTAGGTCTGTGACGACCGGACGGATTCCCACAACATCAATGGAGGAAACAGGGAGACGAGTAGGCAGGAGGAGATGTGAATAGAGTGCTACAAAATTTGCAAGGGAACCTATCTCGTTTGATGCAGAGGATTCCTATGGTTCAAGTGGAGGATCTGCCAGAGGCTATGAAGCAACAGGTGGTGGTTTGCCCCATGCATGGGTGTGACTCTTCCACCGTCTTGCAAACACTGTAATGTTCTATCATGAAATGCATATGATGCCACTGGAATAGATTCAAGGGTTATATATACCAGACATATATGTATTTTTAGGGTGTGAGATCCATTTTTTACTATGACAACATATTTTTTGAAATATAAAATTTTGGTCCTTGGATTTACTTATATACGTTACGATGTGTATATGGATGTGTTTTATTTTATTTAGTTATGCGACAAATTCCAATATAAAACATAATTATCATATGTGTCAGATACATGATTAAAACTTCTAGGTATGTGATTATAAGTAATAAAATCAAAGTATCATTTCAAAATTCATACCCATAGGAATCATCGAAGTAGAGTAGGGTTTCACACACGGTAAATGTTGTTTAACTGACATACTACTAACTAGGAATCTAGGAAAATTCTAAATATCAAACACCATGTGAAATGGTGTCACATAAAATCTCTATAATGATGCTATACTCAACCATATTATTCATTGATGGCTCTAGACAAATGCCACCTAAAGACACTAGTTGTCCGTCAGGTGAGTAAATGACCCAAGCAGTGGAAGCAATGTTTCGTGTATGAAAATTAGAACTATCTGCAAATCATAAGTAAACTAAAGATGCCATTAACATCTTCCATCCAAGGGAAATCCAGATAAGAAAGCCATTGATACAAACAAAAATATATATATACACTAAGATACATTAGTATACAAAGAGTCATGCCCAAGCTTGAGGGCTTGAGCATAATATCTTTTCAGGTAGATCCCATATTTGGGCTCAACCAACATATTCCCTTCGTAATCCTCCATTTGATAGGATATTTTTTCCAAAACACATCGCACGATATAAGGACCGTGCCACATGGGGTTGAACTTTTTTTCCCCCAACGGTTCTTTGGCTTGGTCATACAAGAGGACCAAGTCACCCTCAGGGTACTGCCAATGATAGACAGACTTATTATATTGAAACTTGATACATCATTTATTCACTTTGATAGTCATAGAGGCATATTGAAACTTCTCATATAGATACTCTAAGTGCACAAGGCATTCTTCAAGATCAAAAGTGTCAGGTAGGAGCTCAATTTCTAGTTTAAGGGTAGGGACTTCACATTCGATTGGAATGATTGAATCAACACCGTGTACTAACTGAAAAGGATAAAAACTGGTGGAAGTCTTAACCGAGGTTCGATATTCCCAAAGCGCAGGGTAAAGCATTAGATGCCAGTCAGATTTGTTCTGGTTGATAGTTTTTTGCAAAATGGTATTGAGAGATTCATTCACAACCTTTACTTGTCCATTTTCCTGGGGATAATAAGGGGAATAATGACCATGCTTAAACCCCTATTTTGATGCTAATTCCTTCATCATTTCATTATGAAAGTGACTACCATGATCAGTGACAATCTCCTTTGGGATTCCAAACTGGGCTATAATTTGGTTTAACAAAAACAAACCTGTAGTATTACCATCGGATTTAATGGTAGGCATGGCCTCTGCCCATTTAGTTAAGTATTTTACAACCACAATAATATGTTGATTCCCCCCTAGTTGAAACCGGGTTACAATCCATAAAATCCACCCCCCACTTGGTGAAGGGACCGATGGTGATGATTGGATGAAGAGGGGATGGTACTTAAGAAAGAAGGTACTTGGTGCATGTGTCCTGACCTTCTTACCTTTAGTAAAATCACCATCAAGGACAAGTTTCCCATTCTTGTCATTCATGATCCCTTGGATGAGCTAAGTGGTGCTTAGTACTTCACTAAACTTGATCTGCGTTCTGGCTACCACTAGATACAAATGCAAGAAGCTGACATACTCAAGACTGCCTTTCGAACTCATCAGGGTCACTATACATTTTTGGTCATGCCATTTGTCTTGTGTAATTCCCCCTCCAGCTTCCAAAGCCTCATGAATCACGTCTTTCATCCTTTTCTATGTCATTTTTTCTTAGTTTTCTTTGATGATATTCTCATCTATAGTAAAACTTGGCAATCCCATCTTGCCCATGTGGATCAAATTCTCCATCTACTCTCTCAGTACCAAATTTTCCTCAAATGTTCTAAATGTTCCTTTGGTGCCTTAGAAGTAGAGTACTTAGGTCATATTGTTGAAGGATGGTGTCTGGGTAGATCCTAAAAAGATTGAAGAAATGCAAGATTGGCCTCGCCCCAAGACTATAAAAATATTGCATGGTTTTTTGGGTTTAACACGATATTATCACAATTTTGGTCGGAATTATGGGAAGATTATGGCCCCTCTCACTGCTCTCCTTAAAAAAAATTCTTTCACTTGGACTCTTGCAGCAGATCAGGATTTTCAAGATTTGAAGTCGCCCATGTGTACTAGTTCAGCCTTGGCCCTTCCTAATTTCATAAAGACCTTTTTCCTAGAATGTGATGCCCCAGGAAGAGGAATTAGAGTAATCCTTATGCAAGAAGGCATACCTTTTTCCTTTACTAGAAAACAAATTTCAGAACACCATTTGGGCCAATCAATCTATGAAAAGGAAATGTTGGCTATTTTGCATACAGTGGATCTCTGGCTCCCTTATCTCCCAGGGAAATGCTTCCAAATTAAGATATACCATCAAAGCCCCAAGTTTTTTTTGGAGCAACAACCTTCCTCCCTAGAGAAAAAAAACTAGGTAACTAAGCTCTTTGGTTATGGATATTATATCATTTACAAGAAAGGAAAAGAAAATGTGGTTTTTGATGCTCTTTCTTGCAAATATGAAGATGAAGGGTCCCTTTTATCCCTCTCCTTCATTGTACCATATTGGATTCAAGTTGTGCAACAAGAATGGCTACATGATCCCAAAATATCGCATCTGAGCCAACAATTGCAAGCCTACTCTCCAGTTTCCCCTGGGTACTCTTGGCACAATGATGAGCTTCGCTATAAAGGCCATTTTTATTTAAGTAAATAGTCACAAATTAAATCCATAGTGATTTCTGAGATTCATGCTACTCCCACAACTGAGCATTCAGAGTTTACAAAAACCTATGACTACCTGTCAAACATTTTTTTTTCTAGGATGGTATGAAAAAAGGGTGTTCACACTTTTGTAGCAGAATGTGATGTTTGTCAACACAACAAAGGTGAACCCATCAAACCTCCTGGCACACCCCAACCGCTTCCGATTCCACCCACTATTTGGAGGGACATCTATATCTATTTTATTGTCAGATTACCTAAATCAGGGAATAAGTCAGTCATCATGGTGGTCGTGGATCATCTTTCCAAGTATGCTTATTTTTGTGCTCTTCAACACCCATTTACTGCATCCATTGTGGCTCAACTTTTCATGGATAATATCTTCAACCTTCATGGCATGCCTGATTCTATTGTTTCTGATCATGATCCCACTTTAACAAACAATTTTTGGCAAGAATTGTTCATACTACAGGGCACCCAATTGCATCTCAGCACCGCCTATCATCCCTAGAATGATGGTCAAACTAAAGTTATCAATAAGTGTTTGGAGACTTATTTGAGTTGATTTTCCCGTGAAATGAAAAATCAATGGGATCAACGGTTACCATTAGTTGAATGGTGGTATAACACTTATTACCATACAACTAATTGCATGACTCCTTTTGAAGCAACATATTGCCAAAATCCACCTTTTGTTCTCTCCTACATGACAGGTGTATCGAAGATCTAGGAGGTTGACCAAACACTTACAATTTGCGAGGCTATTCTTAGTACACTCAATGAGAATTTGGTCATGGCTCATAATGGTAAGAAGCAACAAGATGATAAAGGTCACTCAGAATGTCACTTTGTTGAAGGAGACCAGGTATTGCTTCGACTTCAACCTTATAAGAAAGCTTCACTCAAGGCCGAACATTGTCAAAAAATAGTGCCCAAATTTGATGGTCCTTATAAAGTTCTCAAGTGTGTTGGACAAGTGGCCTATCAGTTAGCTTTTCCTAGTCATTATAAGCTCCATCCTGTTTTTCATGTCTCCTTCTTAAAGAAGGTGATTGGAACTAAGTGCCAAACTCAAACCAACCTTCCCAAGTTGGATGAAGAAGGATCCATCTGGTTGCAGCCACAAGCAATTTTGGACCAGCAAGAACATCGTCTTTTCCATCGTACCATCAAGGAAGTGTTAGTCTAGTGGAAAGATACAACTCCAGTAGATGCCACCTAGGAGCCCACTAACATTCTACAACAATTTTCTTATCTCAAGCCTTGAGGAAAAGGATGATTTTAAGGGGGAGGACATGTTAGGGACCTAACCTACCTAACCCCTCAACTGAGTAGAATAATATATTTCCATGTAATAAAGGTCAATATTAATAAAGAGTAGAAATAATGAGGAATACGTCAAATGTAAGAAGATCTAATAGAAGATTCCACTTCTAGAAGGATATTCCTCTAGATTTTTCTTTTGGATAGATGTACCCTAGCAAGGGTGACACTTCTTGACCACTTCGACAAAATATTTAAAAATTGATGGCCAAAAATAACCAACTCGTAAATTGTTTTGGGTTGTCGCAAGCCTAGATAGATGACTACCACAAGACCCACTGTGAAATTCATTAAGAACATACTCAACTTCCTTGTGAGTCAATAAATTACGCAAAATATTATCCACTCCTCGACGATACAAAGTGTCGCTAATGATAAGGTAGTTTTTAGCTTGATGTCGTATACGTCGTCGATCGTCTCTCGAAAAAAGCTGGGGTAACTTCAAGATTTGAAGATAAATAAAAATGTATCTATCTTAGGGGTCTAAAGATGAGATAATTAAAATATGTTCATATATGAATGAATCCTCATGAATGACATCCTCATCCAGTCGAGGGAATTCTGATATAAACTTAGAAAAAACTAGTGATTTCTTAGATTTCGCCAAGCAAAATCGAGGTCAAATTCTTGTAAAATAACAATCCACTTATTGTATTTACCCCCTATAATACACCTAGTAAGGACATATTGAAATGGATTGATATATGCAACTATGGTATTTTTTCAAAGCAATATATAATTAAATAATCTTTGAACCGCATGTACGACAACCAAGACTAGCTTCTCAATGTGAGAGTACTTAAGTTCAGGACCGACTAAGTTTTGACTAAGATAGTAGACAATGTGCTCATGGAGCTCATCTTCTTCTTGAACTACAACCATACCAACCATCCCTTCAGATGTGACGATATAAAGAAAATAATCTCTACTATATTCTAGATGCTTCAATAGAGGTGTCAATACCAATGTTTTCTTAAGAGAATCAAAGGATTCCTTGGCTCACTCATCCCATATAAACAAAGTGTCCTTCTTCAAGAGATGCATGGAACCCTTAGTTATATTGGCATAGTTCACTATGAACTGACACAAGAAGTTAGCCTTCCCTTGTAAACCCTGAAATTGATGAATGTTGCACGGGGGAGGAAATCAAAGTATTGCCTCAACCTTCATAGAATCCACCATGATTCCATGCTCAGAGACTAAGAATACTAAAATACGGTCATACCTAATGCAAAAAATGCACTTGTGAGGGTTTAAACATATGCAATAGTAACGACATCTCTCAAATACAAGTCGAAGGTGAGTAGAATGATCTACTCTCTTGTGAGAGTGAGCAAGGATATCATCGAGATAATCTTTGACAATACGTTTGAGATTGTGAAAATAAAAGGTCATAGTGTGCTGGAAGGGTTTTCTAGCGTTTTTAAGGATGAAATCCATTTTCTGGTATGCGAAAGTACCCCAAGGACAAATAAACATCATCTTATGTTGATCTTTGGGTTTGATCTAAATTTGATTATACCTTGAAAATCCATCCATAAAAGAGAAAAATTCTCTTCCCACAAACTCATCAAGAATCTGATCAATGAAAGGAGTCGATAAGTTGTCTTTAGGACAAGCCTTATTCAGGTCTCAAAAATCCATACACACATGGATGGTTTCTTGTTTTTTATTCATGGGAACGGGTTTGGATACCCATTCAGTCAGGGGAACCAGGTAGATGAAACCAACATTAAGTAGTTTCTCTACCTCTTCCTTAATAGCAGGGGCCTTCCTAGGATTAATAACTCTAAGACATTGTCGAAAAGATCTAGCATCCAGATAAGTATTTATCTCATGTTTAAAATTTCTAGGGTCGATTCCTAGCATCTCTTTGTATGACCAAGCGAATACGTCACAAAATTATTTCAAGAGATCAATGCAGATATGAATTTCTTTAGGCAAACAATCTGCATTGATATATACATTTTCAATTTTTTCAAGAATTCGAGAGATGCCGATCATGATGATAGGAGAAATATTCACCATGTTTCCTTCAGCATAAATACCATGCGTATCTATTTTAACCACAATGTGACCGACCATATCACTCAAGGTAGATCTAAATTCGTCATGTTTGATCCTGACAAGTTCTGAGAGGAAGTAAGAGCAATGATGCATTGCATCCCATGGCCTATTGGGACCATTCATGGCCTCTAATATGGATTCATATAAAGGTAAAGTATCATCAAGGAAATCATGTCAACAAGACGATTGGGTGGACCATATGGGTTGTATAATGAGATCCTCCTCTTCCACTTATGAGGAGACAACATTCAGGTCAAAAATAGTGTTAAGAACATCTTGATACACAACCTTTGTTGCTGACAGTTGAATTTCCATTCCAATGTGTGACTGACCTTCACAGGACATGGTTAGAGAAGGTAGGGTCCAAGAGTCATTGAAATATGAAGTACAGAAAGAAACGAACCTCACTAATGATGAATACCTATTGGACATGGAATAAATGTGATGAATTGGTGCCACAAAATCAAAGGTACCCATGAGGGAGGAATACATTCTGTCACCAATATCCTTAGTTTATGGCTGAGAATTGTCAATCAATGGGATTGAAGGTCCAAATTATGCATTAATACTATCATGCACAAAGGATAACTAAATAATCGTCACTATTTTCCGTTCATGAGGAAAACATAAAGTACGAAAAACAAACAGCATGAATGTGGTCATGGAATAAGTACAATTATTCCCTAGTAGTAAATTATAGTCAAGGGGTGCATAAACCACCTCGACATCAACCTCCGCTATATTTCCACCTAACTGGATTGGAAAAGTGGGAAGAATCCTCTGGGTTTGTAAAGAATGACTATCAAATGCTGTCAACATAGTCATAGATTGAGAGAGAGTTGGAGAGCCAATGGATTTCCAATAGGTTAGGGACATCACACACATTGCAACACCTTCATCAATAATAATGCATTTGATGGTATACTTCATGTAATCCACATGGATTTGAAAGGCCACGTGGTAAGGAAAGTGAGGATGAACATCTATGACATCAAATTTGATAACCTTAGAGCCACACAGGTCTAGACCTCCTAAATCAGATAGCAGGGTGTTCCTTTGTGAAGGACATGTCTCGAGCACCTCCAAAGCCGACATCGCACAAGGGGTTTGACCTAGATCTTCGGAAATCCAATAGTTTTGGGTATCTCTGGCATTAGGATTGTGGGAAAATTATTTTAGTACTCCTTTAGAAATACAAGGTGAAGGCTCTAACATTTTGATCTACAAAGATGTTTCTGAAGGAGGGGGAGACTCTGAACTTGGAACAATTTGTGAAGAACCATAATCATGAGATAGTTTGGCTACATTAATCTGAGACTTGACCATATTAACACATAGAATTTCACCTTCATGCACCGGGGCATTTTGGCTATGGAGGAGCTCAAATCCATGTGTTGATTATGCAGAAACAGATTGGTCAACAAAATGGGAGGTTGAGATAAAAGCCTCGAGTCTTCCTCAAGTTTGGGGCATAAGTGGGTAAGGTGATCATCTTTAAAAAGTTTACAAGGAAAATTCACCTTCCTCTTTTCTTTATTTCCCTCACCAGCATTGTTATTCTATCTATCATTGTTAGCATTGTCCTTGGGTTTGTTATTATTTATCCCACCCTTACGATTATTACCTCATCTGTTATTTATATTCCCTCCTAGTTATTGGTTACCATTTGGGTTGGTCAATGATTGTACAGAATGCACACCCACCGAGTGAGTGGGAGTGGAGGATGAAAACAAAGATTTTCCTTCTATAGACTGGCTTGGAGACAACTCCTTCAACCCGTTGGTCACCAAATCCGTAGAATTAGCATTTGTAGAGCCTATGATTCCATCGACATGACGCCCAAGGTTTTGTCTAGGGTCATAATTGGAATGCTATGCATCATGAATAATTTCATATAAAATCCTATATTGAGCATATATGAGGTCCAATTGTTGGGCTTTAAAAATAACATCTTCCTCAGATGTTACTCTGGATGTAGAAACATCCTTCGAAATATAAGCCAATAGGGATTTAACCATTCCAATAGGAAATCTAGATGAATGTAGTCTTTAATCAACCTCTTCTGTCTATGCCACTCTTAAATATTATCTGAGATATGTGTGGCTTTATCCTGGTGGAGGGCCGACATAAGTTCTATGTCAACATCATAACAAATCGACAACTAGAAGTGGTTGATAAATACCAAAACCATCTTATTGAAATTGTCATTTGTTCCCCCTGGTAGCTCAATGTACCATTTCTCTGCAATCCCCATGAGGCTGTGTTGAAACAATCTTAAATGGATAGAATCATCATTAAGATAATTGGAAGAGCACCAAAGACAAAAAGTAGTAACATGATCACCCGGATCCTTACTAGTCTTTCCCTCTAATTTTGGAATTTCCAAAAGAAGTTTGGTGGAGATGGGGGGCCATGGTGGATCATGATGCATTGGGTCATTCATTAATATCGACAAATATGGAATATTAAGCATGGCAATAAAAGGGATTCAGGGTTGCAGCATCTGAGCCCATGCTCCCTAGAAAGGTCAGTGTTGAGGGATTGTAGACCATCCAGGGTTCTGGTATACACCATGGACCTGTCCAATAGAGTAATATCCTCCTCCAAACTGATTCATAATAGGATGCATGGGAACCAAAGAGGTGGGGATGGTATGATGAGGGTTATAAACATTGCCCCCAGCCAGAGTGGCTCTAGGCTCGAGGTTTCCCATGGCATGAAACTTACTCTCTTCAAGTGGAAATCCGGAGGATAGAGGTGGATTCATCATACCAAATGTGTTCATCAGAATCGACGTGGAGGAAGAAGGGGGAAAGGATGAAATAAAATAGGTGGCTTGTCCTCCCGGTTGAGTACTCCATCCAGGAGAATTGAGAATATGATTAGACCCAAAAGAAAAATAAGGTTAACCCCCAACCATAAGATTTGTTTGGGGAATTTGACTTCCACCATGTTATCACATAAACTTGTCAGAGTCTTGTGCGCTAGTGGTTTCTACTTAATTCTGTAATTTTGCCTTGCCTTTCTCCTTTTCGCTGACCAAATCTTAAGTTTTTCCCCTTTTGGCTCATAATTTGATCTGTGTTTATCCTCGATCGTTTGAGTGACCTTTTGTTTTGTGTAATCCTTTCTGAGAAGTATCAGCCCCAAACTTTTGTTTTCTCTGGGTCAATCACTGCCCTCTCTACCTCTGTCATTGATCCTTATCTTTCCCAAGCCCTCTTCCAGTCATCCAAGTAATTATTTATACAAGCCACAACAGTGAGAACAAACGCAACATTTAGACCAGTCTGATATGGACTCAAATCAAGCGAGCGAGCAAGTTCAGTTTGGCGAAGAAATTTTCATTTCAAAGTTCAGAGATCTACGATGAATAATAGTCATAGAAATAGGGAGTTTGGAACATTGTTAAAGTTATTTATGAAGGATACAAACCCCCAAAATTTGAAATCAAGAGGAGTCATCCGATCTAATAGGATGTGTGGCACTAGATCTGAATCATGGAGAAATTCATTTCGGGAAAGTTGAAGTGAGGGATGCTCAAATTTCTCGAGTCTTGAAATGCCAAAGAACCAAACTCAAAAAATGTCGATATTCATCTGGGTCATTTGATTCAAAGGGGTGTGTGGCATCTGAGCCGAGAAATCATGATTTCATGACTCAGAGGTTTTATCATGGGGCACAGTGTAGATTCGTGAAACGCAAAGTCAGGAACTGCCCAGGAGTTGGGCCCATGATCAAATCTTATGGTTATATGGGAAGCAGGGCCATAAATAAGGGTAAGCGCCTATTGAGAAATGGGTGGCTGAGGTTATCGAGTAATTATCTTGGCCGTTAAATTCAAAGCAAATATGACCATAATTCTATATGGGATATTTCAAAGATTTGAGCATCAGTATATTTGGAATCAGGTGGAGTGAAGACTCTCGAAATGAGAAATCTCGAAATTTTACATAGGAGCCCTAGGTCATGGCTTGAGGACACATGGAGCGATGAAGAGAAGTTGTGCCAAGGCCGAAAGAATTCATATTGTTCACAGAGGAATATCTGCGTGGTCTCGAGGTACCGGGGTTGACTTGAAGGAGTCATGAATGTCTCCTAGAGCATTCATGGTTGTCAGGTATCATCCTGATCCCGATGAAAGTAGTTAATGGAAATGGGGGAGGTGGTTGAAAACTTGTCTCATCCCATAAATGGAAAGCATGGAAAATATAGCCATGGAGGCAGAATGTATACCCAAAGTCCCCCGATCAATATATGCTCTTGCAAATCCCATACTGATCTGAGCTTGCATTCGACAAAAGAATGCAAGTGCATCCTGATAGAAAAGGATACAGATGCAAGGATTTGATTGCTATAGCCAGGTCACACTCCTGGTGGTGGAAAGTTTTTCTGAGTACAAATACTCGGTTTTGATATTTTCTTAAGTTCAATGGTTGAGTGAAGCTCCCGTATTGTAATGTTTTAATGAAGCTATGGTTCTTTGGTTATGTAACTTGATATAAGATTTCTTGTTTAATGAAAGAAAGCTTCTATTTCCATCTTATTTTCATATGATACTGAATGTTCATGATCGAAGGATTCACATGGATTGTGGTGACCATGTTGTAATGGATGTTTGATTGTAGTACAATTATAACATTTTCAGTTTCCCAAAACTTTGAATTCAAGAGGATCTTTTTTTCATAGTTTTCCTCCTTAGGCTATTGGAAGACCTGATGTCCAGAGCATACCTTTACGTCTTCTCCTTGATTTATTCCTCCTACTCACCTTTACTACAACTTACTGGCTGAACTTGATCAAGACCTCATTTTCTTGTGCATGTTGTCCCAGTTTTCTGAGTTAAAATGATACTCTCTCGAGTATGCCCCATTTGACCTCTTTAAATCCATTAACCGTGACATATAAACTGATGGGTACTAGGATTACCTCTGCTGCAATCCTGAGGTGACCTTTTGTGCTAACATTTCTGGCACCATTGTCAAGGGAGAATTGAAGATTTTTCCCTAGGATTGAATGATAAAGCCTATAGGTTTTGAAGATGCATCAGAACTCAGAACATTGAAGATTGCAACTGTGCACCTGGAGACTCCACTGTTATGAATCCACGGTTTTAGTTGTGGCTTCCAGAGGTAAACACATGAGGTCTACTCCGCAACTGCCTTTGGTGACACCTAAAGCTGATCCAGAGAAAATTATCAGAAGACAAAAGACCCTTCAAGAGGGTACTTCTACTATTGAACCAGGTGATTCTAGTAACTTTAATTATTCTCCTATAGAAACTCCAATAGTTATTTCTCATTTTCATATTACACCATCTGTTGGAGCTTCTAGAAGTTTAAATTTTGGGAGTTCTTCTAATAATTACCCCTCTCCTAGTTTCAACACTCCTCCTCCTATTAAAGTTGTTGCTTTTACAGAGAGGGAAACCTCTGTTCCCTCGAGCCCTGAGGCCTTTTCTCCATATCCTCAGTTGTTTCCCTTTGTTCCCATAAGAGCACCTCTTTAAATCCATTAACCGTGACATATAAACTAATGGGTACTAGGCTTACCTCTGCCACAATCCAGAGGTGAATTCTGCTGCTAACATTTCTAGCACCGTTGTCGGGGATGAATTGAATATTTTTTCCTGGGATTAAATGACAAAGTTGTTACACATTATTTTCATCACCCTCATGATTGTTAATGATGTAAAACTATCTCTTGCCTTCAGAGAAGTCAATGGCTTGAATTCCTGAAGAAAGAAGGGAGAATAACTTTCTTTGAGAGAAGAAGTTGTGTTTTCCTCTGTAAAAACCCTATTTTGGAGGATTTCCGTGGGCTACACCATAACTGGGGTGTGGAAATGATTTATTTCAGTAGGCTACACTATAGATAGGGTGCAAAATTTTTGCAGGCTGCACTATAGGTAGGTCGCAACGACCTTCATACGTGGGAAAAATGAGCATTTTCTCGATGCTTCTAGAAGGAGAAGATTCTATGGTGAGGTGGCCTTCGAATGGTTTGAATCTTACTCACTTTCATGATTTAGTGGGATCATCCTAACCTCCTCAGCTTATACTCTTTAACTTATAAAAGGAGAGGAGCTCTCATGGAGAAAGTTAGTGGATTAGGCTTGGAATTATTAGCTTGGTTAGAGTGGCTTTGAGCTTTTCTTTTGTCAAGATAGATGTTAGATCTATAGTCTCAGAATTCTTGGATCAAAAGTGTGTGGGAAGAAAGGAATCGTTCGAAGGAACCTTATGACATCAAGGCATCCAGTTGTAATCTCTCTTCCTATTATTAATATAATACAGTGGCATGCTTCTTTCCCATAGAATTATCTTTATTTTATTGCATAATTCCTTGATCATATGCATAGGTTGTCATTGAATATATTATCTCTTCTTTCACTTTGGTTGGTTTATGTCTCATTGTAGAATCAATATCAAAAGAGCACCAGAGCGAAGCAGGGACAACAAAGAAATAAGGAAGCGACACTTAAAGGTATGTCTCTCATCTTTTGTTCGATAGTAGATTCAATGATTGTAACTTAGGGAAAGTGCCATGTTCTGTCTTGTTTTGTTCTAGATCTAGGTGGATCTAGGGGGATTAGTCTATGTCCGCATTCACCGATTTACCCAATAAAAAAATTGGCAACTCCACTGGGGAAGAATTATTTTCCTAGCTTTCCTTGCTTTCTTTCTTTGATTTCCTGGTTTTTGTTTTCTGAGTCATTGGGACATCCAGCTTAAATCTATGACTATTTTCTCCTTCTCGTAGAATAGCTTTCATCAAAATGAAAAGATTGCATCTTCATCTCTTTGCATAACTTTTGAATCGGTCAAAACACCATATTGTCCACACCATTTTCCTTTTGAGTAAAAACAACCATAAAATAAAGCGCTTATAAAAATTGATTAGACATTTTTATATTTTTTGGTAGCAAACCTACATTAGATTATTTGTAGGGATTTGGAATAGGTGTGAAAGATAACTTTCCAAGGCTACAAACAAACATAGAATATTGCATTAGGGAGCGGTGAAATCCACTTATTACATTTTGTCCTGGGAATCCCTTCTAACACAAGTGTCAATCACGAGGTCACATTGAGACTGGTAGAGTTACTTACCTTGTTTTTTTGGTCTTGGTGTAGATATTGCGCATATTATGGGGGTCGCTTGAAGGTATACCCAAAATGATGAGTGGAATCCTTTCAAGTTGATTTTGGGCTAGATACCCTGCCTTTACGCGTGGATCAGAATGTGGACTGTTTCCCCAAGCATCACTGTAGTAATTGGTAACCTTAGTGGCCTATCTCTTTAGGATCTTTACACAAGGTGACTGTGGAGGGGCAAGTCTTCACGATACCTAGAATTGACATTGGCCAAACTCACATAGGCTCCTTGGAGGGTAAATCCACAATTACTAAGTGGAAGCTTGCACCAAGGCACAAGTCCGTTAAGTAGGTCATCAACGTAACTTTTCCACCCGCTCTATCGCATCCCCTTCTTACTTTGTTCCCACAATGTTGGATTTCATCACCAACTAGTGTGCTCATTGTGAGAAGGTTTTACTTGCTTTCTTGCGTAATAGATTTTTAGCGTGGACTCTAGATTGGATTTTTCTTTTTAATGGTGTTAGTTCTCGGAATGACCAATGAAGGAACCTCTGCTTCAGTGGAACCTTTTGTTTTTCCTTCTTACGGAAACATTGGTCCTCCTCACATCGCTACTTTGAGCCTTTCAGGTCTCACAATTAGATTACAGGTATGGTTGTTTTCCACTCGGGTAGTCTTGAATGCAGTTAGTGCTTCATTTGTAAGCACTCCCCCCTAAGAGCATCAACCTCATGTTGATCCTTCACCTTCTTCACTAGTAAGATATTCTTCTCCTTGTTCGCTTGCAAGGTCTTCTTCCATTTCATCTTCTTCACTGAGTGAAAAATCCAAAGCTAGTAACTTGGTGGATAAGAAGAAGACGAAACATACGAATAAAAAGAAGAAAAATAAACAAGGGTCCAAACTTCCCACCACTGCCAAACATGTTGGAAAGAAACCAGTTACTGTTAATTTTTCTGGGAGTGTTGATGATGCTAAGAACACCCAAACAACTCATAAGCCCAAGTACCCTTGTAGGCTTTGCAAGGGTAGCCATCTTCTTAAGGATTTCCTTGGTTTTTCCAAGGTTATAGAAGCATGGTCTACACACCCTCACCAACCCATGCCATTAGCCTCTGAACAACATGTTGATGACCTCATGTCAACTAGTCACGATACACTTGGGAAGAAGAAAAGTAGAGCCAAGTTCCCATGCATGTTATGCAAAAGGCGTCATCTAACTCATCTTTTCCCTCATATGGAAGAAGCCTTGAAATTCCTAGAAGACATGACTGTTTCACAACCTCAACTTCCAGTTGCTTATTGCAAGCTTACTCTCGACCCACATGTAGTTGATGGAATGATTAATACAACCCCTTCGTCGGTCAATCTAGTTGATCATGTCATTAATTTGGTCACATCCTTGGTTGAACCAGTTGACACAGTGGTTGATTCGATCCCTTCATCGATCGATCCCACTCTCCCATTAGAGAGTGAAACCAAAGTGGTTTATCCGATCCCATCCTCAGTCAATCCTAATATCCCACCAGAGAGTGAAACCCATGCAGTTGATCCATTTCCACCCGTCGACCCCATTCTCCCCTTGGAGAATGAAACCCAAGTGGTCGATTTGATGTCATTATCAGTCAATCCTACTCTCTCTCTCGAGAGTAAACCTGATACTACCCACATGTTTTGTCGTTGATACATACTCTACCATGCCAGGAGGTATTCCATCCTTCTACTGTGGAACCCCCTCCAAGTATTGAGGCCATCCATTTTGATTGGGGTGTGCTAATTGGACCTCATCTTCCCTCTCACATTCCTTTCCAGATTACAGTGCAGGTTTGTGGTCGGAACATTCCTCACACACTGATATTTGAAGGTGCGTCTGTTAGAATTTTGTCCTCTTTTTCTTGGAAAGCTTTGGGTTGTCCTCAGCTTGCCCTGGTCATGCAGAATATGCTAGCTTTTAACAAAAGAACCAGTCAACCTTTAGGGACCCTTCCTCAGTTTTCTGTAACTTTGGGAGGGAAAACTGTCTTTATTGATGTCATGGTAGTCCAAGACCCCTTGGATTTTTCTTTACTACTTGGGAGAGATTATATCTATGCCATGAAAGCTATTGTGTCCACTCTCTTTCATGTGATATCTTTCCCACACGATGGAAGAATGGTGACTATTGATCAACTTTCCTTCATTAGTCCTGATTGGATTACCTCCCTTAGTGGTTCTTATATGTAGACGGTATTGCCCCTGCCACATGTTAATTATGTGGAGTTGTCTCCCATGACTTCAACTTCTAATGATTTGGATCCAGTAGTTGACATGGTGATCTCTTCGATCATGATTTTAGAGCATGATATATTTACCCTTATCGTGACCCTCGATATGTGTTCCTTCGAGTGTGTGTTTCTTCCGTCTAGTGAATATCTCTTGGAAGCCATGATCAAGTTTTTCCCTTGACATGGTGTCCTTCTAGAGCATTGCCCTTTTGGAAGCCATGATCAAGAAGAGAGTGTCGAGCATGATTTTCTGATTTCAAACATGTTAAAAAATGAAACCATCTTCGAGCATGATTTTTTGATTTCAAACTCGTTTAAAAATGAAGCCAACTGCGAGGATAGTTTTCACGTATCTATAGCAACCTCGTTAAAAAATGAAACCAGTTGTGAGGATAGTTTTTTCATCTCTGTAGAAACCTCATTAAAAAATGAAACAAAGTTTAAGAGCATAGTTCATGTTTCTTTGTCAAGATCGTTAAAAAATGAAACAGAGGTCTAAGGATTGAACCTAGATTCACGAGCATAGTTCTTATTCTTGTGTCAAGCTCGTTAAAAAATGAAATGGTTTCCCCCCTCTCTTTTTCAGTCAAGTCCTTCGTCTAGAATTTGAAGTTTCATTTCATCCACTTGTGTCGTTGGATGAAATGAATCTTGGGGGGAAATACTTTCAGCCTCTGGACTTCATGCTGAAGTAGAGCCGCTAGTTTCTTAAGCTGGGGGCTAAGTACCAACCATCCTTGTGTTATGTGTTGGGAAGTTCAAGCATAGTTTCCTCTGGTTCAAGCTTGTGTAAAAATGAAACCAGGTCCAAGCGTAGTTTTCTATGGTTCAATCTTGTGTAAAAATGAAACCACTTACCTCAAGCATAGTTTCCTCTGGTTTGAGCTTGTGTAAAAATGAAACCAGGCTCAAGCATAGTTTTCTCTAGTTCAAGATTGTGTAAAAATGAAACCAGGTCCAAGAATAGTTTTGTTTATTTTTTAATCTTGTGTAAAAATAAAATCTATCCCCAGCATAGTTTTTTGGTTTGTTTTAAAGCTGACGTAAAAAATGAAAACAATCCCTAGCTTAGTCTTTGTTCTTTCTCATGCTCGTAAATACATGAGAATAGGTTACCGAACTTAGTCTTTGTTATTTCTCATGCTCGTAAATCAATGAGAATGTAACCGAGTATACCTTTATCACTTTTTTAGACTCGTAAAGGTTTTACGAAAAAGGAACCCCCTAGAGTGCCCTTTAATCTCTTTTCAGACTCTCTAAATATGAAAAGATTGTCGAGTGACCTTGTTATTTTCACACGCGTTAAAGTATTTGAATAAAATGTCTCTTGAGCAATAGTTTATCTCTTTTTTGGTCTCATCAGACTACTTTACGAAAAAGGAACTGGGAGAGTTCTCTTTAAGTGTTTTTCAGACTCTCAAAATATGAAAAACCCCCGAGTTTTCTTTCTTTGGACTCATTAAACAAGCATCAAAAGGCCTATATGGGACCAAAACACTCCTTATTAGGGTTCATTAAACATGCTCAAAGGGAATCATATGAAGGATGAGCTTCCATTTACAAGCATATGTTATCCTCCTCAAGATTGCGTAAAAATAAAGAGGTACTCACTAGAAATGGTGGGGGGAAATTTGGGAAAGAAATGTGTCTAAACTTGTATTCTATGGAAGAGTCACTTTTGGACATGAGACCCTTTCACTCGCTTTGTGTCTAGGTTGGAAAACCCACTTGTCTCTTGATCATAATCCTTTACAAGATTACAAATTGGTATGTGATCCCTGTTTTTAAGTCAGTGTTTCCAAGACAGTTGTCATGTCGTCAATATGTTCAAAGAGAAGTTCAACTCGGAAAGCCTTCTATTGTGTCATACATTTCTACAGCCCTGTTGGCAGCCAACCCAATTTTTTTTCGATTGCTCTAAAAAGCTGCCTACACCCCTTGTCGTATTACGACAAACCATTGTCGCATTGTGCTAATGGACATTCATCTTATTTTTGCGATCATTACAATTCAATATCAACCCAGTTTTTCACAACTGCAAGTGTGAAAACACTTCTTTCGTTGATTAGATTTTCGTCATCTTTGGTTTATACTTGATCACTGGTTTATCATCTGATTGCTAATGTTGTATCAGATTTATGTTCTTGAGCATTCTTGATTGCGCATTTGGATATATGTCATTGTAAAACCTTTGGGCATGAAAGTTATTGGTCTTATCTATGAAAATTGTGTAATGGATTTGGTCATATTGTTTTTTATCCTTGCTTTGAACTATCACTTGATTATTATATG
>JZKD02S0140204.1:366101-381841 GCA_000966675.3 Picea glauca | reverse complement strand
TTTAATTGCAGTTAGTTTCCTTTCTGTTTTATAAAATACAAAAAGACAAAAAATAGATCCTTGGCTGTCTTAGGGCAGCGAGCATATGAGTTTTGCAGGTTTTAATTAAATCTGTAATCTGTCCATATTGTATATTTGTGAATAAAGAATGATCTGGGATGACAATTAAGTAGTTGATTTGAGTTATTATAATCATAGTTAGTATTTTGTAGACATATAGTAGTTAGTAATTTGTAGTTAGATTAGTTTGTTAGTTTTAGTTTGTTTTATTAGTTTCTAGTTTCCTTAGTTTTAGTTTAATTTCTTTTATTTAATTAGTTAGTTTGTTTTAGTTAGTTGTTATTAGTTTCTAGTTTCCTTAGTTTAGATTATTTAGCTCAGATCACTTTCTCTTTGGTTTCCTTACGAGACCTTAGAGTGGCCAACGGAGCCGCTAAACTCGTCAGGGTGGTCCATACCAAACGGCTTGGGTTATTTAGACAACCCCGGACCGGTTCCACTCTCCCAGTTGACGGATGGACTGTTTTGCCCATCAACAAGCCCTTAAGCCTTCTAATGTGTCGGCCATCCCTGAGTTAGTCCTAAATCATTTGTTACTCTGATCTACATCAAATATTATTGCTTGTTTCATGTCATTGATGGGGGATACATTAAGGCCCTCCTATGATGAGTCTTTTCTTATCGAATTCCACTCATTATCCAGGAATTAGACTTAGAAACTAATTGGTACCTTGGAACTTGCATGCCTCAATGGAAGGTTTCCTTGCTTTCAATAATGGGTTTTCATTATTGACCCCTAATCGGGAGATTCCACTGAGTGTTCGACCTCAGATCATTGATTCACATTCGTTGGATCGTACTAGAGTACTTTGGGAGTAATTAACATTAATGGTGATTTCCCTCATACTTGTTAACAGTATTCACTAATGACCAGTAATCAAGTGTTTTCTACCATGTTCGAATTCAACACATGTATTCGCATGGTTAGATTTGTACTATAGAGTGGTGGAGATGAAGATCCTGGATCTTTTCTAACAGATTCAGGTTGCATTGGAGTATATTCAGTTTGTATTGTTGCATAGATCCACATTGTATGTCTCATGGCTATGTTCAAATTTGAGTACTTAACACATAGATCCACAATGTATTTTTGGTGGCTATGTTCATATTTGATTCATAATGGCATGGATCCATGGTGTATGTTTGGTGGCCATGACATGTATTACTTAACATGGATCTTCACATGTCGACATTTATTCTTTGATTCATTTGTATTATGAGTATGGGAATTCCCACCTCAGTGATGATATATTATTGTATTGTATTTCCTTGTTTGTTGGCAGGTTTCTGACTGACTGTTCCTTGTTCCCTACACACACTCAACAAAGTATTTCAGCTGTCACTCTGATTAACTTCATACTTTTGGGGGCTCTTTGTTACACATTATTTTCATCACCCTCATGATCGTTAATGATGTAAACCTATCTATTACCTTCAAAGAAGTCAGTGACCTGAATTCCTGAAGAAAGAAGGGAGAAGAACTTTCTTTGAGAGAAGAAGTTGTGTTTTTCTCTGTAAAAACCCTATTTTGGAGGCTTTCTGCGGCTTGCACCATAGCTAGGGTGTGGAAATGCCTGATTTCCATAGGCTGCACTATAGCTAGGGCGCAGAATTTTCGTAGGCTGCACTCTAGCCAAGTCGCGACGACCTTCGTACATGGGAAAAATGAGCATTTTCTCGATGCTTCTAGAAGGAGAAGCTTCTATGGTGAGGTGGCCTCTGAATGGTTTGGATCTTAGTCACTTTCATGATTTAGTGGGATCATCCTAACCTCCTCACCTTATCCTATTTAAATTATAAAAGGAGAGGAGCTCTCATGGATAAAGTTAGTTGGATTTGGCTTGGAATTATTATCTTGGTTAGAGTGGCTTTGAGCTTTACTTTTGTCAATATAGATGTCAGATCTATAGTCTCAGAAATCTTGGATCAAAAGTGTGTGGGAAGCAAGGAATCGTTGGAAGTAACCTTACGACATCAAGGCATCCATTTGTAATTTCTCTTCCTATTATTAATATAATACAATGGCATGCTTCTTTCCCATAGAATTATCTTTATTTTATTGCATAATTCCTTGATCATATGCATAGGTTGTCATTGAATATATTTTCTCTGCTTTCACTTTGGTTGGTTTGTGTCTCATTGCAGAATCAATATCACAAGAGCACCAAAGTGAAGCAGGGACAACAAAGAGATAAGGAAGCGACACTTAGAGGTATGTCTCTCGTCTTCTGTTCGATAGTAGATTCAATGATTGTAACTTAGTGAAAGCGCCATGTTCTGTCTTGTTTTGTTCTAGATCTAGGTGTTTCTAGGGGGATTAGTCTATATATTCATTCATCGATTTACCTGATAAAAAAATCCTACAGGTTCTGAAGGTGCATCAGAACTCAGAACATTGAATATTGCAACTATGCACCTGGTGACTCCACTGTTACGAATCCACAGTTTCAATTGTGGCTTCCAGAGGCAGACACACGAGGTCTACTCTACAACGTCCTTTGGTGACACCTAAAGCTGATCCATAGAAAATTATCAGAAGAAAAAAGACCCTTCAGGAGGGTACTTTTATTGCTAAACCAGGTGATTCTAGTAACTTTAATTATTCTCCTATAGAAACTCCAGTAGTTGTTACTCATTTTCCTATTACACCATCTGTTGGAGCTTCTAGAAGTTTAAATTTTGGGATTTTTCCTGCTAATCACCCCTCTCCCAGTTTCACCACTCCACCTCCTATTAAATTTTTTTCTTTTACAGAGAGGGAAACGTTTGTTCCCTCGAGCCCTGAGGCCTTTTATACATATCTTTAGTTGTCTCCATTTGTTCCCATAAGCACACCTCTTTAAATCAATTAACCGTGACATATAAACTGATGGTTATTGGGATTACCTTTTCCCCAATCTAGAGGTTACTTCTAGTGATAACATTTTTGGCACCGTTGTCGGGGACGAATTGAACATTTTTCCCTGGGATTGAATGACAAAGCCTACAGGTTCTGAAGGTGCATCAGAACTCAGAACATTGAAGATTTCAACTATGAACCTGGAGACTCCACTGTTATGACTCCATGGTTTCATTTGTGGCTTCCAAAGGCAGACACATGAGTTCTACTCCATAACTTCCTTTGGTGACACCTGAAGCTGATCCAGAGAAAATTATAAAAACACAAAAGACCCTTCAGGAGGGTACTTCTATTGTTGAACCAGGTGATTTTGGTAACTTTAATTATTCTCCTATAGCAACTCCAGTAGTTGTTTCTCATTTTCCTATTACACCATCTGTTGGAGCTTCTAGAATTTTAAATTTTGGGAGTTTTCTTGCTAATTACCCCTCTCCCAGTTTAACCACTCCTCCTCCTATTAAAGTTGTTTCTTTTACATAGAGGGAAACTTTTGTTCCCTCGAGCCCTGAGGCCTTTTCTCTAGATCCTCAGTTATTTCCCTTTATTCCCATAAGCACACCTCTAATCTCTCTTGTCCAAACTCCTTATTCTCCTGGTCCCCCTCTACTTCATGTCCAAAAGGTAGGTGCCAATCCTCCTAGGAATAGGATGACTGAGATATTGGATGCTAGATAGGATCCTTTGGTTTTACCTCAACCTATGAATTCTCTCCCATCCATAGACTACCTTAAGTACATTCCCCAATTCATAGGGGAGGGATACGTGACTGCAGAAGAACACCTTTCATCCTTTTATATATTTGTAGAGATTCAGGCCATCGAAAATGAAGATGTGTGGATGAGAGTTTTTGTATAAAGCCTTGATGGTGATGCAAGGGATTGGTTTAAGGATTTGCATCCTAGATCTTTTGATGGGATTGTTTCTCTTGATGACTCATTCTTAATACATTGGGGGAATAAAAAATATCTCCTTTATTATATTATAGAATTTGGGGCAATTGAGAGAGAATAACGAGAATCTATTTCAGAATTCTTGAAGAGATCTAATAAGATGCATACAAAGATTCCCGTTGAAGTTAAGCCTACGGAAACCTCCACTAAGATGAATTATGCTAGTGCTTTCAACACTAATTTTTTCCTCCTATTGAGAGAAAGGAGATATACCTCCTTGTCTCATATGCAAGATGCATCCCTTGAAGTAGAATCCAATATATTGGAAGTTGAAAAACTTAGGGGTAAATCTGATAGAGATAGAGGAAAAGGTAGGTTTGAAACTCCAAATTATAGTTCCTCTGTTTTTCCCCCCTCAAATGGATGAAGTGACCAAGCTACTAAAATCACTTTCTGCTAGAATGGAAAAGATCGAATTAGAAGGAAAGTAAGGCTATGAATAGGGGTAGTTTCAAAAGACCAACTAATGCCCCTCAAATCATCCAAAGAGAACAAAGAAACATAGATAGAGATGATCAGAAAATTCAAGCTCCTCTCCAAAATAACCTTGTTACTAATGGTGAAGGAGAGGAAGAAGCGATTGACCCTGAAATTCATTACCTAGGAGACACCTCCTCATTTCCTAAGTTAACCCAAGCTGCATATGAAGACTCTCTCATGGATAGTCAATTAAATGAGTTGGGCAAAGGGGAAAAGACCCGCAACAACCCAAACAAATATAGCCTCAGGTCCAAGAAGAAAGAAGGAAAGCTTGATGTTCTTGATCATCCTATCAGAGCAGAGAAGCCAGATAATGATGTGGTAGATAGAAGCAAAGAAAATGAGGTACAAAAACCCCCACTAGTGGTCAAAGGTCTCATCCTAGTATTGAAGGAAAGTTTAAAGCCCCCTCCCTTTTCCAATTTTGACCATGAAATTCAAAAGATTAGAATCCATGTACCCCTTTCTAAACTGGTCAAGCATGAATATTTCAAAAAGATCCTCTTTAAACTATTGCAGTCTAAACCTACATCTCATTCCACAAACTCGGTCAATTTGCAAGATGAAAAACTAGTTGTCATATTAGGACCTTTGGTAGAAGATAAAGATGATTCCTCCCCTCCCTTCTACACTTCATTAAACATCCATGATAATGTGTTGCATAACTTCTTGATGGATTCAGGGTCATCTCACAATCTTATGCATAGTATTTTCATGGAAGAACTCAGGTTGGAAATTACCAAAACCTACCACGACCTGTATTCTTTCGACTCCAGGAAGGTGAAGTGCCTTGGGGTTATCAAAGGCCTGGTTGTGTCTCTGTTCCAGCTACCAATGAAGAGAATATTCATGGATATCATAGTGGTTGATGTTCCCCCTAAGTTTGGGATGCTCCTGTCTAGATATTGAATAAAGAGACTGGGGGGAACCTTGTAGATGGACCTTTCATACGCCACCATTCCTATGTTCGGGGGTGAACAAAGGAGACTTTACAGGGAATCAAAACTCACGTACATCATCAATGATGAATAAAACCCTACCAACCATACTATTTTTTCTTTTGACATTGATTTGGGATCCAACATATTGCAGCTCAGTGATGCTTCTGAAACTCCTCTTAGAGTCATAAAGAAACCCATTACTTTTGTGAAATCCCTTCCCCAACTAACTATGTTTGGAATATGCTCTTTGATGAAGCCTCTTATAAGGAAGGTGTTGGTGTTAGAGTGGTCCTTGTTACACCTTGTCAAGAAGATATATGTTTGTCCTATAGACTAGAATTCAAAACTACCAACAATGTGGCAGAGTATGAGGCTCTTGTTTTGGGTTTAAGGGCTGCAAAAGGCATGGGGATTGAAGATCTAGAAGTATTTGGGGATGCAAAACTAATTGTTCATTAGGTCAAAAATATTTATCAAGCTAAACACCCAAGGTTAAGGGAATATAGAAATGAGGTGTGGGACCTAATAGACAATTTCTTCTTATCTTTCAACATTTCATTTATTCCAAGAGAGGAAAATACCAGAGCTGATTCTTTGGTTGTCTCAACAAGCCATTTCAGAGTCCCACTGCCACCTAAACTCAGGTATGCCATTGAGGTGAAATATAGTCCCTCTGTACCTAACAATATCAAGCATTGGAAGGTTTTGAGGATGATATTGAGATCAGAAAATTTCTTGAGTCTGTTGATGAGTTCTTTGCATTGCACATTGATCAGGATCATGATTCCGAAAGTAGCCCTCATGTTGACATTTTTTTAAATAAAATTGCTAATCCCACTATTGTTTAGCTGCCTAGTAACCAAATTCCAAAGGGAATAGTTCCTTTAGAAATATTGTTCGATGGGAACAATGTGGCAGTGAAGTTTAAAGGATCAACTCATGATTCTGATGTATTTGAGTGTAATATTGGTATAGAGAAGGACCCAAAGTTTGTCAAATTGTCAAGAAACCTGTCAAGAGAACAAAGGGAAGAATATGTTGAGCTATTAAAGGTGTTTTCTGATGTGTTTTCCTAGACTTATGAGGATATTAGAACATACAACACAAGAAACATTGAGCATAAGATCCCACTAAAGGAAGAGGCCAAGTCATATAGGAAGAAACTAAGATAGATCAACCCTATGTTGCTGCCTATCATGGAGAAAGAGGTAAATAAGCTTTTGGATGCCCAGATTATCATTCCTTTGAGGTATTCTAAATGGGTGGCCAAATTGGTCCCAGTGAGAAAGAAGAATAGAGAAATTAGACTTTGTGTTGATTTCAGGAACCTAAACAAAATCTCCAAGAAAGATAATTACCCATTGCCGAAAATGGAGCACATATTGCAGAGAGTGACAGGTGCATCCATGATGTCCATGATTGATAGATTTTTTGGCTACAATCAAATTTCTATCTTACCCGAGGACAGAGATAAGACAAAATTCACCACTCCATGGGGTACATTCATGTATTCCAAGATGCCCTTTGGATTGATGAACACAGGAGAAACTTTCCAGCGCGTTATGGACATCGCCTTTATCAGGGAGAAGGATTTGTAGTAATTTATCTGGATGACATTATAGTTTTATCTAGGACTAATAAAGAACATTTTCATCATCTGAGAAAGGTATTCCAAAAATGCAGAAATTTTGGTCTCTCCCTGAATCCCAAGAAGTCATTGTTTGTTATGAAAGAGAGAAAATTATTGGGAAACATAGTATCCGGTGAGGGAGTAAACATTGATCCCAGCAGGGTGGAAGCCATCGAAACCTTAGCACTCCCTATATCCAATAAATAAGTTCAGTATTTCTTGAGGAAGATCAATTTTATGAGAAGGTTTGTTTCTAATTTTGCTGAACTAGTGAAGGAAATTACAGTCATGTTGAAGAAAGGAAATGAGATCAAATGGACTATTGAATCTCAGAGTTCATTCGATCAAATAAAGAAGGTTGTGATCGAAGAAGCTGTGCTCATCAGTCCTAATTGTTCCAAATATTTTATGATTTTCTCCTTTGCTTTATTCGACACTGTGGCAGTCGTTTTGTTGCAAAAGAATGACAAAGGTTTTGAGCAGCCCATTGCCTTTTTCAGCAAGGCATTGAGAGATGCAGAGATGAAATATGAAATCATGGAAAAACATGCATATTCCCTGGTTAATGTTCTCAAATCCTTCAGGTTATATGTTTTTCATTCAAAGGTCATTGCATATGTCCTTGCAGCTTCTATGAAGGAGATCCTCATTCAACCCGACATGAATAGGAGAAGGAGAAAATAGATTGCTAAAATCATTGAATTTGACTTGGAGATAAGACCCACCAAATTGGTTAAAGGCCAAGGTTTAGCTAGGTTGTTGGTTGAATCTAATTGCAAATCCTTGGGGGTAAATTTCATCAACACTTGCTCAGAAAATTAGCAGGGTGAATTGTCTGATACGAGTTCTCAAGCCTACCCTCCATTGGCAGAATGTGCTTGGTACAGGGACATCATTTTATTTCTACAGAGGTTGCATCCTCCTGATGGCATGGAAAAAATAAAAGTAAGATATTTAAAACTCAGATCGATTAAATATTTCCTTATTGATCAAGTTTTATATTGGAAATATCCTCTAGGGGTGCTATTGAGATGTTTAGACCCACAAGAAGCCCAAAAAATCATGTTTGACTTTCATGATAGATTGTGTGGGGGACATCACTTCTAGAAAACAACTACCTACAAAATTATTAGAGCCGACTATTTATGGCATAGCCTATTCACTGATGTGTGTGCTAAAATCAGGGCTTGTGTCAAGTGTCATAAATTCTCAAGAAAACAACAACTAAAGTCCTTTCCTTTGAAACCTGTGGTGGCTTCAGGACCTTTTTAGAAGTGGGGCCTAGATTTTATCAGGGAAATCCATCTGGCTTCTAGTGGTCAACACAGGTGGATATTGAATGCCACATATTACTTTACCAAGTGGATAGAGGCTATCCCCACAAGGAGCGCTTCTCACAAGGTAATCGAGGATATTATAACAAGGTTTGGATGTCCAAAAAGAATTGTCACTGATAATGATGCCTCCTTTAAGGCCGAACCATTGATTCAATTCTATGAGAAGTTGGGATTTCATTGACTCACTCAACTCCTTACTACCCCCAAAGGAATGGACTAGCGGAGTCTTCTAACAAGAGCCTTATAAAGATCATCAAAAGATAGTTAGAGGACAATAAGAAAGCATGGGATTCAAAGCTCAAGTTTTCTCTATGGGTTGACAGAGTGACAACAAAAATATCACTTAGGATATCTCCTTTTCAGTTTGTGTATGGAATTGAGGCCATATTTCCTTCTCAGCTCGCCTTGCCAGTGGAAAAATTCTTCCGGGACTACCAATGATAACCTGATGACATGGTCAAGAGGATACTTTAGCTACTAGAAGTGAAAAAAACTAGGGATCAAATACTAGACAAAGAAAACGAACATAAACAAAAGATCAAGCAGACTTTTGACAGGAGAGTAAAAAAGGAGGATTTCCAGCTGGGAGATCTAGTGATAAAATGGGATGCACCCAAGTAGGACAAAGG
Organism: Picea glauca; assembly: GCA_000966675.3. Lineage (NCBI taxonomy): Eukaryota > Viridiplantae > Streptophyta > Pinopsida > Pinales > Pinaceae > Picea > Picea glauca. Next base: position 372,915 of record JZKD02S0140204.1, on the reverse strand, counting down.
AAAGCATGGTAAATTTGATGCCTTGTGGATCGGCCCCCCTTCAGAATCTTTATTATGTTCCCTAATAATACTTACATGTTGCGGAATTTGGAGGGTGATGAAGTTTTTTGTGGCCCTGTTAATGGGCACTTTCTAAAAACGTTTTTTGTTTAAATACATAGTCGGTGTCTTACCATTGTAAATACTATTCCTATTTTTAAGTTTATTTTGTTTTAAATAGATAGACTTCATAAACCAATACCAAGGCATTGGAACTACTTTTTTTGGAAGATCGCAGGGAGCATGCCATCCCCTATGGAGCCAAATGTTATCACATAAACTTTTCATAGTCTTGTGGGTTTTTGGTTTCTACCTCAGTTTGCAATTTTTTCTTTCCTTTCTCCTTTTCATCGACCAAATATTTAGCTTTTTCCTTTATGGCTCGTAATTCGATCTATGTTTATCCTCGATCGTTTGAGTGACCTTTTGTTTTGTGTAATCCTTTCTGTGAAGTCTCGACCCCAAACTTTTGTTTTCTCTAGGTCAGTCACTTTCCTCTCTACCTCTGTCATTGATCCTTCTCTTTCCCAAGCCCTCGACTAGTTGTCCAAGTAATTATTTATATAGGCTACAATAGTGAGGACAAGCGCAACACTTAGAGAAGTCTAATATCGACTCAAATCAAGCAAGAAAGAAAGTTCATTTTGGTGAAGAAACTTGCATTTCAAATTTCAGATATCGACGACGAATAATAGTCGCGAAAATCAGGAATTCCGAACATAATTGAATTTATTTATGAAGGATTCGAACCCCCAAAATCCAAAATCAACAGGAGTCGTCTGATCCAATAGGATGTGTGGCACCAGATCTGAATCATGGAGAAATTCGTTTTGGGAAAGCTAAAGTGAGGGATGCGCAGATTTACCGAGTCCCGAAATGCCAAAGACCTGAAGTCTTGAAATGCTGATATTCATATGGATCATCTAATTCAAAGGGACGAGTGGCACCTGATTCGATAAATCGTTATTTCATGAATTAGAGGCTTTAGCATGGGGCACAACATAGATTCATGAAACGTGAAGTTGTGAAGTGCCCAGGAGTTGGGCCCATGATCATAACCCGTGGTTATATCGGAAGCAGGGCGATAAAGAAGGGTAAGATGCTATTGAGTGGCAGGTGGTTGAGGTTATCGAGTAAGCATCCTGGCCATTAAATTCAAAGAAAATCTGACTGTCACTCTGGATGGGCTATTTCACATATTTGAGCATCAAAATATTTAGAATAAGGTGGAGCGAAGACTCCTAAAATGCGAAATCTTGAAATTTCACATAGGAGCCCCAAGTCATGGCCCGAGGTCTCATGGATTGATGGAGAGAAGTTGCACCAAGGATGAAAGAATTCATATTGTTCACAAAGGAATATCTGCATGGTCTTGAGGTGTCGGGGTTGACTTGAAGGATTCGTGAATGTGTCCCGGAGAATTAATGGTTGTCAGGTTTCATCTTGATCTCGATGAAAGTAATTAATGGAAATGGGGGACTTGGTTGAAACCTCATTTCACACCATAAATGGAAAGGATGGAAAATATATCCATGGAGGTAGTCTGTCTTCCCAAAGTCCCCCTGTCAATAGATGCTCCTACAAAGCCCATACTGATCTGAGCTCACATTCGATAGAAGAATGCAAGTGCAACCTGACAGAAAATGATACATATGCACATTGCAAGGCTTTGATTTCTATATCCAAATCACACTCTTGGTGGTGGCAAGTTGTTCTGAGTATAAATACTCAGTTTTGATATTTTTTTAAGGTCAATGGTTGAGCTAAGCTCCTGTATTGTAATGTTTTAATGAATCTCTAGTTCTTTGGTTATGTAACTTGATATGAGATTTCTTGTTTAATGAAAGCCAACTTCTATTTCCATATTATATGTGTTTGATACTGAATTTTCATGATCGAAGGATTCACATAGATTGTGCTGACTGTGTTGTAATGGATGTTTGATTGCAGTACAATTATAGTGTTTTTAGTTTCCCAAAACTTCGAATTCAAGAGGATCTTGTTTTCAGAATTTTCCTCCTTAGGCTACTGGAAGACTTGATGTCCAGAGCATACCTTTACATATTCTCCTCGATATCTTCCTCCTACTCACATTTACAACTTACTGGATTAAGTTGATCATGACCTCATTTTCTTGTGCATATTGTCCCAATTTTCTGAGTTAAAATGATATTCTCTCGAGTCTGCCCTATTTAACCTCTTTAAATCCATTAAACTTGACATATAAACTGATGGGTATTGGGCTTACCTCTACCGCAATCCATAGGTGACTTCTAGTGCTAACACACCAAGTGAGAGAGGAGTATGTGCAAGGGCCATGCCCCCATGTCCAAAACTAGGATATGCATTAGTTGCTGGAATGGAGGATGAAAGTTGTGATGTCATATTTGGCATGCCAAATGAGAAAGGGTTAGAGATCAAAGGTATGGACTGAGCATTGTATCCAGGTGTACCAAAATGATTCCTGAAAGGGTTTGTTACTATGGGTTGTGTAGAAACCACATGACAGATATGAGTAAGGATGGGAACTTCTATCACCACAACTGTCATGGTTGAAGGATTCAAAGAAACCCAATTGACTACAATAGGTATAGGAGTCAAGGGACTCCTAGTGTCTTTCGAAATTGACTCAATACTCATAGTTGTATAATCACAAGTCTGGTAGGTGGAGGTAAGTGTACCATGTTTAGTAACTTTATTCCTTTTAGAAGGAAAATACTCAAGATGAAGTGGTAACTTCAGCAAACGATGAGACCTGCGAGGAAGCTGGTCTGGCTCCACAATGTCTCAAGAATCTAGATATAAAAACAAATACTAGGGCCAACTAACAATCAAAGAGAACACCAAAATAAACAAAAGGGCCAAATGCACAAAAACATGATGTAGTATCTAAAAAGGGGCCTCCCTCACTAGAGTAGGTATGCCTCACCCAAGAGGGGCCTGAGACTCCCTTCAAAATATTGGAGGTATCAGAAGAAGTTATAAGGGCCCTCATGGGATTAACAATGCAATCGGTCAGATCCCCCTAGAGAGGTAATCCTCCATAAAGGTTGTGTGTTGTCTGACCCTTATCTAACTCAGGGTACCTATAGAATAACCCTTGCAAGTAACCTATGTGTCTATCTATGTCAAGAAACTAGAGCTACCATAATATAACCAATGTGCAGGAAAAAAATCGTAAGTGAGGTCCACTGTATGGACAGGGTAACAAAGCCCAAAATATTGAAATCATTGCCTCTCATAGAGGTAAAGGTACTAGAAAGACCCCCAAATACGAATAGATCCCCAGAAATATATCCGACGCTAAGAAGGTATTAGAGGGATATCTCTACAACCAACTTCATGCGACCTCGTGCTTAACTCCGGTGTGAGCAGAGCTTTCTGACATCACTAATTACACAATGGATTTCACCACTCCCTAGTTAGACACATATGTTGAGGTTAATAGCCTTGGAAAATTTTACTCACAAAATCCTATTCCACGACCCTATATCATATGCTTGTTTGTGTACTCTGAAAAATAAAATCGTTTCTAATCAATTTTAATTAATCAACATTACTTTTAATGGATTTTTTTACTCAAGAGATGTGGTCGTGAAACTAATGATGTTATGGCTCAGCATATAAAATAAATGAATATAAACAAAGTGCTAAGTCCTACTATTAAATTCTCAAAAGATGGTTAGCTTTTTAAAATGCAACTTTCAATTCAACTTCTACAACTTCAATAAAATGAAATCTTTCCATATGTATCAAGATCAATAATAAGAACCAAAAAGAGAAAATTCCATATTGCAAAATGAGAAAGATTTTTTTTTTTGTATTTTATATATAAAGAAATGAAAATGCAAGGACTGAATAATAGTTTGATAAATAGACCCTACTGCAAGCAAAAGAAACAAGACAAGCAGGATACCAAGAAGAAAACACTTTAGACTAAGATTCAAGCAAAAACAATGAAAAATATGATAAGAAAGAAAAATCGCCTTGAAATTCAACAAAAAGAAGGTTTCCTATCACTCTGTAAGAAATCAACAGCTACGCCAGAGACACAAGAAGACTCAACAACCAACCAAACTCACCCATCAAACACCAAACTCACCCAACAAACACCAAACTCAACCAGTAAGAAAAAAAGTTGATGTACGTGATTGTTTAAGAAAATCTCACGTATGTACGTGCCCTATAGAAGGATAGCCTACGTATGTATGCGTCTGTCAAGGGAAAACCCGCGTATTCAGTAAAAAAATTTATAGGGAAAGAATCAGGCCAAGAAACTCATATGCAAAGTAAAAATAGGTTGTCTAGCAATTGAAGGAGAAAAACACTTCAATCTCGAAAACAATCGATCATTCCCCAGTGTGGTTTCCAATTCTGTTACAAGGAAACTCACTCTATGGCATGGGGTAAACCACAATAGACAAAACGACTAAATAAATCAACAATAATCCCAATTATAATATATGAATGAAAATTCTAACAAGACAAGATAAAGATCCTACCTCGTCTATACGTTCGATGAATACCACCGTTGAGCACACAACTCAAATCTTTATACCTGCAATCTGTCCTCAAAAACCAAGATACACAAGCATATGGTGATAATATATAATTTTAGCATATAAAGTAGAATAATCCATTAACATTCATGAAAAATATGCCCATGGAATAATAATTCAAATATTTGCAAGATATCATTTGGATGAGAAAAGAGTATTTCTATTAAAATAATCAATAGAAGTATACAAGTGACAAAATTTCATGTCAACATGTCTCAGAACCAAGAAACTAAGTCGCTTCCAGTTGGGCCTCCACCAGTTCAATCCTCCACCAAAGGAAAGATCATATATGGGAGACAATGAGGTTCTCCATCAAAGAGGGAAGATCTTTGGGGATGAACAATGTGTTCAAAATTTTAAGGATAAAGGGTTGCAGAGTCAATGTGAAGTGAAATTTCTCCTGAGTATCTTTTCTCTCAAAAGTTGAATTCTATCCTCTTTCATGGCATGGATATGGCTCAATTTATAGCCTTCAAATGGAACTCAAGGGCTAAGTCGGAATGTTTCCATTATATGGAAGGTCAAGGATCATGGATCTTGTGACATGACATGGAAACCCGACACAATTTTAAATTTTGAGCACCAAACTCGATGCACATGGGTTGTAGTGGTGCAACCTATGTATACGATGTTGTCTAACTGGTAGGGTGCATATATGTGGAAAAATATGATGTTTTGGCTCTGGAAAGTACAAAAAGGGGACTTCAATTCTGCATAAGGAAATGTAATGGCCATCTAAGAAAGTTGCATTGGGTGAGGCAAAATTATCTATAATATTAGGACTATTTTATATCTTGTGGTAGTAAAATATTTGCATTTTGAATATTTAAATATAAAAACAACTTTTCTCCATGGGGATTTGGAGGAAGAGATTTATATGTAGTATCCACATGGGTATGAGTTCAAAGGGAAGGAAAATTTGGTATGCCAGTTGAAGAAAAACTTGTATGGTCTAAAGCAAGCTTCAAGGCAATGGTATTTCAAGTTTGATAAGTTTATGACAGAACAAGGTTATAGTATATGTCATTCTGATCACTATGTTTATTTTAAGAGGATATAACATGGAAGCTATATTATATTTATATTGTATGTAGATGAGATGCTTGTTGTAGGGTCTAAAATGCATTATATAAATGTGATCAAAAGGAAATTATATAATTCTTTTGCGATGAAGGATTTGGGTGTTGAAAATAAAATACTTGGTATGAGAATAACAAGAGACAGGAAAAATCACAAATTGACATTCTCTCAGGGTGAGTACATAAATATGGTGTTGAAGAGGTTTAGAACATAGAATGAAAAACTAGTTAGTACACCTTTGGCTAGTAATTTAAAATTGACCAAGGAAATGTGTCTGAAGACACATGAGTATATAGAATACATGTCCAGGGTCCCTTATTCATGAGTAGTTGGCAGCTTGATGTATGTGATGGTGTGCACAAGACTAGATATTTCACATGCAGTGGGAGTTGTGAGCAGTTATATGAACAATTTAGGTAGAGAACATTGGGAGGCAGTAAAGTGGATTCTCAGGTATTTGAGAGGTATTATTATTCATGCATTATGTTTTTGAGGTTAATAAATTTTTTCTATATGGATATGTTGATTTAGATATAACAAGTGATAAAGATAGTAGAAGGATAACTATAGGGTATGTTTTTATTGTAGGTGTAATAAAAGTAAGTTGGATTTCAAAACTGAAAAAGGTAGTTGCACTTCAACAACATAAGAAAAGTATGTTGAAACTACAAAGACTAGTAAATAAATGATTTGATTACAGTGGTTTATGGAGGAATTGTGAAAGCAACATAAGCATAACATGTTATACTGTGAAAAATAGAGTTCCATTCATCTTGCAAAGAACTTAGTCTTCCATTCTAATACTAAACATATACAGCTAAGGTACCATTTCATACGATACATTTTAGAAGCTGGAAAATTGAAGTTGGAAAACATACATACTAGCTAGAATCCTATAGACATGTTAACAAAGGCAATAACTAGGGAGAAACTGAGTTCCTACTCAGTTTCAGTTGGCCTTTATCCATGAAGGTGAAGATGAGAAATTTTCTAGCTCCAAGGTGGATCATAGTCCAATAGGTACAACAACAATGGAGCTATTGTGATCGTTCTTCAAGTGGGAGATTGTTGGTTGTGCATCTTGATTATATTTCATTTCAGAGGTCTTGTTTTATCTTGGACCCCATTTCCTGATC
>JZKD02S0140204.1:333062-366051 GCA_000966675.3 Picea glauca | reverse complement strand
AAATCACAAATTGACATTCTCTCAGGGTGAGTACATAAATATGGTGTTGAAGAGGTTTAGAACATAGAATGAAAAACTAGTTAGTACACCTTTGGCTAGTAATTTAAAATTGACCGTGGAGGGGATTTTAGGGTAGTTCCCCCGAAGATAATTGTTTGGGACAATTTCCTTGTAAAATATTGTAATTTTGTAGTCAATTTGGACCGTTTATTATAAGGTCATAGATATGACAATAAAATTTATGTTAGGGTTGTCTTTTCCCTAGAAGGAAACACTATTTTATGAGGAATTTTATTGTGACCGTATATGAGTGTCAATATTGTATTTTGAGAGAGGAGAACTATGAGAGAAAAAAGAGGAAGTTACAATGGGAGTGTTGTAGGTTGTATCCCTTCATTTTTCCTGATAATAATAAAGAAAAGACCTAAAAATTTATCTAGTGAATGTAACCCACACTAGGTGAACCACGTGTATATGTGTCTCTATTATATTGTGTATATTCAATGTTTTATTTTTTCATTCTATTTTATTTCTCTGAGATCCTGTTTTTCTAAAACCCACTTTATCCCTTTATAAAAGAGATTTAATAAATTTTCAATTGAAAAACTTGAAGCTAACTTCCTTAAACGAAAGTGGAATGTGTTTTAATTTTTTGAACATAATAAATAATTTCTCAGCCATGGAAACCACTATAGAAATAATATTCATCATCCCATATTTCCAACGATTCTTCCTAAGAGTGATTTGGATTTCTGGATCTCAAGGTATAGCCTCGGTAAATTGAGGTTCCAAACAAATTTACTAGCAAACCATGAAAACATAATTGAGTGTTATTTCACTTTCTAGATGAATTGTTTCCAAATTCAACCCTTAAGACATGTCCCATTGTCTTCCTCATTGAATTAGCTAACCAACATGGCATATTTTTCCCAAAATGGACACCCATATCTTGAGTTATGAACTTCTGAAGATCATTGCTTAGCTACCACCCATCAAATTTGTGGATAAATCCTATCCCTTCATAAAAAATTACCCTTTTCAAATAAATTCCAATCCCACTTGCATTATGGTTATGATTTTTTAAGTGCTTATAATTAAAATTTTACTATAATCCTCACGTGGAATAAACAAGACTATAGAGACAACCCCCGTGGGGCATTTCAATTGGCATGTGTCGTGATATGAAGTGTTATGTTCGATGAGGTTCCAAGTTCAAATCCCCCCAACTTATCCATGCCTGCGAAAGGGGCATACGTATGGCACCTGGAGATTATAGTTTTATCGGTCAGAATTGACCCTGTGTCACACGAGTACGAGACCAGCCTAGTTGTTGATTCCTACAGATACACACAAAAAAATATTATAGATACTTTGGTGTAGCTCTCGTTCCTTAGGATAGTTTCATGATTTAACAAAATTTTGATGGCCCAGTCAGCATCCAGTCATAGCCATGTGTCACCCATGGGTAGGTCCACGCCATTGCCATGTGTCATTAAGCAATGGGTCCATTTTACCACCACATTTAATTTTGGTATTGGTCCATTTCACTGCCACATGTCATTTGGGGATGGGTCCATGAAAGTTATACATGAAGATGTCCTCATCAAATTGTTTACATACTCTTTATATGGAGAAACTTGTGATTGGTGTAGCTCACCCCTAGTTGCTTGTATTACTTCACTAAGAAATTTTCATGATGCATTTCGTTTGTTTTTCAAAGAGAAATTTGCAGTTGATTGCCTTTATCAAGAATTCTATTATGAATTCGATTTGTTGAGTAAAGGATCAAATAGTCATAAAGAGTATGTTGTCGTACAAGACACTTTTCATAATGATCAAGAGGATGATGATCTTCAAATTGATATCTAGGATGTAGATACTTTTGACGTTGTATCAAATGTATCTATTGTTTTAAGTTGTCATGAAAATCAAATTGTTTCATTTGAGTATTCAAATGATAATGAGCAGATCGATATATCAACATGTGATAGTTTTGAATCTAAGCCATGGGAATACAATGAAGGAGATAAGGAAGGATTATATGAGCATAATTGGTCAAATAAATGTCTCCATCAGCTATTACCATAGATCAACAAGTTTTATTTAATCATTCCTAAACCTGGATTTGAAACAAATATTAAACAACCTATGATCAACATTAAAATTAGTGAAGGCAACCTACAACAACATTGAGTTTTGAAGATAGAGGAGATTGGTAGTAGTCATAAAACTGGGCATGTGTAGAAGAAATTCAATTTCCAATTGGAACGACATCAATAAGAGGTATTGATTTACGGATTTCATGACCCTATTGCTGATTATATGGATCTTTTGAGCAACACATATGTCAAATCATTCTTGTCAAGTGAATGTTAGTTCTGTTATTTTTTCAAAATGCACTTATGTATGCCATGGATAATTTCATTTGTCTGATCCAGATCAAAATTTTCACTAGCTAATTATTTTCTTGTATGGTTTCATTGGAAGCATGAATTTACTTGAAAAAATAATAGTTCAAATGGTTAGAGTAGGAGTCGGATGAATAAAGCTCGATTCTCAAGAATTTGGTTTGCAGTGGTTTTTGTTTTTAGTGTGTGAATGTTCTCAGTTTTCAATAAGGAGTGGAGGTTCTCTTAGGCATACAGGTTTTGTGGACATAGATGGAATGGATAAGGCATTGAAATACAAGTTTGATCCAGGTGGATATTGGTGGCCACCCACCTATTCCAACTAGCTCCTCTTGTCCATTTTTTTTCAGCACGTTCTTATGTACTTCTTTGTAATCGTGGGTTCTACACTTCTGGGACTTCTTGCATCCCCACACATCCTCCAGGTGGATACTAGTGGCCTCTTTTCTAATCCTACTGGCTTATTTTGTATGTGTTCATGCCAACACATATTGATGTACTTTTAGGGATGTTTTGGAGGCCTAAATAGTGTTTTTTTGGCTTTCCATAGTCAAAATATAGACAAAGTCATACTTTGATGAAAAAATGTGTATCTCTTTTAAATACCTTTCCAACAAGCTATCACACGCCTAAAACGAAGGTCGTATGCAAAAGTTATGACCATGGGAAGTTGAGGTACCAACTTACACCAACTTACCCATAGGGGCCCACATGACTTTTGGTGTTTCACCTTCTAGGGTTAGGTTTTTTGAAGTCTAGGGTTTTGGAATTCATGAGTAATATAAAAAAGGCCTATGGAGCCTCATTGTAATCCATTCTTCTCATACAAATGCACATAGAAGCCACATCTCTTCTCAAAGATAGCTACCACCATTCGAGAAAGTATTTTAGTTCTACAGTTTTACAATTTCGGCCTATTTCATTATTCAATAGAATATATTTTTCACTGGATATTTGTGTTATTATCCATATCTCTATGTTTATTGTATTCAGTCTATTAATACATTTGTTCCGCTCCTAAATTTGGATCAGTGGTATCAGAGCAGTCTGCTCTTCATTTATTTTTCTTCATGCATGTCCCTGACAAGATCTGGGTACAAGAAGTTGGCACTCGAACCAATTGAGACATTACCAGATCAATCACGTCAAGCTTGAAAAAAACACATGGGGGAAAAAAAAATATGATGGAGTAGGAGATCCTATTAAAATGTTGCTTGGGAAGCCCTCACACAACAAAGGAATGAAATGATGGACAACTTTGCGTAGATCCTTCGATGACTTCCCAGAGGAGAAGCATATTCATCAAGCGTCCATGCAAACCCCTTCAAGGTACATGTAAATTTTTATAATCTATTATTTGAAGGGATGATAGATGCGGATCCTATAGATAAATGGTAGAATCTGATCAAAGGATATTTTTCAATCCACAATTTTTCCAATAGGGAAAATATCACTTTTTTCACTCCTCCAGGTTGTTCCCCATGTTAAAGACTAGTGGGATACTTACTCTGAGAAAAGGGCCGTGGAGGAATATACAATGTTTTTGGTGGCCCCTACATGGGATTCCTTCCAGGATTCCATTAAATAACAATACTACCCTGTTGGAAGCTACGAGGACTAGTACACCAGATGGGCCACCCTACGTCAAGAAAGGGACTAGAACATTTCAGATTTCACCAATATTTTCCATACCCTACGCACCAAATTGGGTATAAAATACTTTGAGCATCATCTAGTGATCAAATACTGTGGTTGTTTTCATATATACATTAAAAAAGAAATGGATTTCTTGGAAATTGCCTCATTGGGAATGACTTATAGATATGTTGTGAAGATCGAGCAAAAATTTAAGCAGAGAAGGAGAGAGTTTGGATCTGCAAACCCCTCACATCCAAAGTAGGGAAAAGGCATCCCCAACCCACACAGTAAGGGACCAAGTCGAAATGGCCACCCTTGGGACAACCAATTCAAGCTGCAACACAAGAAGGGAAATGAGAAGATGAAGAAGGACATTGGAAAATGGTGTGAGTACCATAAAAATCCTTGGCACAACACCGAATAATGTCTCTCCAAGCAGTTCCTCATGGCCGAGATGAAGGATTTCGAGTCAGATGTCGATTCTTATTCCAAATCAAATCCTGAAGGAGGGAAGTAGATTATCGATGTTGAACCCAGTGCCACTGTCTCTACCACCAAAGTCTGGCCAAGCAAACTAGAAGAACCAGAGGAATGGGAACGCCTCTTTCACTCACAGATATGGGTAAAGGGGGCTCCACTTCATTTCATTTTCAATAGTGGTAGTCAGAAGAACCCGATTTCAGTAGAGGTCATAAAGTAGTTGTACCTACTAATGACACTGCACCCACAACCTTACACCATCGACTGGCTTCACCAAGGAAGATATATCCATGTCATCCAACAATGTCGTTTTCCCTATGACATCAAGCCTATCAAATATGAGGTACTGTGTGATATTTATCCCCTTGAAGTTTTTGATGTTCTTTTAGAACAACCATATTTGTTGAAGAATCATGTTGTGTATGAGTCTAGACCCGATGATGTTATTAATACTTTGGGTAGACAATTGTACAGGATCCCAGAGATAGTGTCGTCTATTTATATTTCTTTAATCTTTGCTAAGAAATGCAATAAGGTCATTTCACGGACTAGGAAGTTTGTGTTCATTGTAATCCGTGCTCACAGTAAGAAGAAGGTCATATCCACATCTATGGCCTCTACATAGAGCCTCTCTTTGCAACAAAAGTAAGTGGACGAGATTGTGTAAGAATACAAAAACATATTCTCCTCACCTACAGGGGTACCGACACACTACCAATTCAAGCATCCAATTGATATGACCCCCAATGCACCTCTACCTAATGGAATCATCTATTGTTTCTCACTGATGGAAAATGATGAATCAAGCATCAGATCCAAGAGATTCTTCAAAACGAGCACATTATATTCAACTCCTCCCCTTGCAGAATCGTGATTGTATTGGTGCAGAAGAAGGATGGGACTTGGCGACTCTGCATTGAATACATAGCCTTAAAAAAAATCACATTCAGGAACTGCTACCCCATTCCGAGGATTCATGACCTTCTTGACCAACTCAAGGGGGCATATTTATTCAACAAGATTTACCTAAAGTCCAGATACCACTAGGTTCCCATCTAGCCAACTGATGTATGGAAGACAACCTTCAAGTCTAAAGAAGATCTCTACAAATGGATAGCCATGCCCTTTGGCTTAACAAATTCACCAACCACTTTCATGAGGTTGATTGATCATTTATTGAGACCCTCCACCAAATCCTTTGTGGTAGTATATTTGGATGACATCCTCACATTCAAGAAAATGTGGGAGGATCACATGCGACATAGTCAACAGGTTTGATCACTCTGCAGCAACACAAGCTTTATTCCAACTTTGAAAAATGCTCTTTTGGCATCGACAAGTTCCAATACTTGGGATACATTATTGATGAGCATGGGGTACATTTTGATCCAACTAATATCCAAGTGATCTGTGAGTGGCTAGCCCTCGACCACACTGATCGAGCTTCAGAGCTTCTTGGGACTAGCCAACTTCTACCGATAGTTCGTGTTGGGATTCTCCCATATTTCATCGCCCCTCAACCAGGTGACCAAGGATGGTGTTAGGGCCAAGTTCATGTGGGGGAATAAGTAGCAAAGAGAATTTTATGATATGAAGCATCAATTTTTCTCAACTCTAGTATTCTCCTTTTCCGATCTACAACAACCATTCAATATGGAGACTGATGCATTTGAATATGTTGTGTGCAAACTTCTCACTCAACATGGGCATCCAATGGAATACCATAGTGAGACACTCTCCGATACTATCTGGAAATACCCCACCTATGACAAGGAAATTTATTCCATTGTACAAGTTTTTCGTCAATGGAAACAATACATTCTTTAGAAACAGACAATCATACACACAGACCACAAGCCTTTTCAGTTCATACAGAAAAAAGGGAATTTGTAGAATGACCTCCATCAGAAGTGGTACACCTACCTACAATAGTTGCATCTCAAAATCAAGTATAATTCAGGTATCTCCAATCATGTCATTGACTACCTCAGGCGACCTCCTGTGGCTACACTCACCACTGTGCTCCATTCCTGTGGACATGAAGCATCTGAGTGGCCCCAAATTTATCAACAAGATCCATACTTCACCACCACGTATAATATCTTGGGTACAGGTGCAACTGTCACCGATTTTCACATTTAGGGCACACTCTTATTCCACATCGACCATCTCTATGTTCCTATAAGGAAGTGTGCAAAACCGATTTTGGAATCCCACTAAAGTTGGTTGGCAGGAAATTTTGGCATAGAGAGAACTGTGGTCGTTCTTCAGAAACATTTTTATTGGAAAAAACTTCAACATGAACTCAACAAGTATATCACATATTGCACTGCCTATGCCATTGCCAATTCATCCATCAAGAAGAAAGGCTTATACAATCCTCTCCATATTCCATAGAAGCCTTGGGAATCCATCTCAATGGATTACATGTATGGCTTGTCATTCACCAAGCAAGGAAATGACTGTGTGTTTGTGGTTGTTGATCGATTTTCGAATATGGCCATCCTCACAGCCTGTAAGAAGAATTTCACAGTGACAGATACTGCCAAGATCTTCTTCGAATGCGTGTGGATCCACTTTGGGATACCACATACCATCATCTCCGACTGAGACAACACATTACTCAACACATTTTGGTCGAGTGTCTGGTCTTTGTTGGACACCAAGATCACAAAATCCACTTCATTCCACCCCCAAAATAATGTCCAAACAAAGGTCATCAATCGAATGATTGTGCACATCCTGTGCATGTACAATTATAAGCATCCACGTACATGGGATGAGAGTCTCCCATATGTACAACACAATTAGGACAAAGATCTCCATAGTTCCACAAACCATAGCCCATTTCAGGTGGTTATGGGATTCCAACCCTTGGGACCCATTGATGTTTCCCTTTCTCTTGCCACCACATAGACATAATATTCCCCTGATCAGACATAATATTCCCCTGATCAGTCTATTATTGACAAAGCTACCATATTTATTGAGAATATTTAGCACATCCACCAATAGGCCCATGAGATTTTGTAGAAATCCAATGCTAAGTACAAGCAACGCCATGATCAACACAGGTTACCACACCAGTTTCAGTTTGGAGACAAAGTTTGGTTACATTTTCAGAAGGAGCATCTCACCGGGACCCATCGAAACCCTTTCCCACTTTGTTATGATCCTTACACTAATCTCAAGTCTATTGATAGCAATACTTTTGAGCTCAACACTCCAACCTTCCCTAGCCTACATCCAATGTTGAATGTGGACCTCCTTCACCCATATTTTCCACCATTATTGGACACCTTAGAGGTCACAAAACAACTGACACCAATAGATATCAACCCTGACTACATGGAACACACATCCACTGATAAGATAGTGGAAAGATAGGTCAAGGGCACTTGCCAACAGAGGATCCAACTTTACAGGGTTTTCAAGGAAGGGAAACTCCTACACCAAGGAAAGTGGCTCACTCGGGACCAAATCAAATAGAAGTTTTCTCACCTGATGGGGGAACTCAACACAATGGATACCATTGCTTCCTAAGGGGGGAGAATTGATCCAGGTGGATATTGGTGGCCACCCACCTATTCCAACTGGCTCCTCTTGTCCATGTTTTTCCAACATGTTCTTCTATACTTATTTGTAATCATGGGTTCTACACTTGTAGGGCTATCTGAAGCCCCACACATCCTCCATGTGGATATTGGTGGCCTCTTTCCTAATCCAACTAGCTTATTTTGTATGTTTTCATGCCAACACATCTTATTGTACTTCCAGGGCCATTTTGGAGGCCAAAACAATGTTTTTTTTTCTCGCCACACTCAAACTGTAGACGAAGTCAAATTTTGACAGTTGAATGTGTAGTTATCTAAAAGACCTTTCTAACAGGCTATCGCATGCCTAAAATAGAGGTCATATGCAAACATTACAACCCTCGGAATTTGAGGTACCAACTTACCCATAGTGGCCCACACAACTTTTGGCATTTCACCTTCTAGGGTTAGGTTTTTGGATGTCTAGGTTTTTGGAATTCATGAGTAATATCAAAAAGGCCTATGGAGCCTCATTGTAATCCATTCTTCTTAGATGGATGCAAATAGAAGCCACATCTCTTCTTAGAGATAACTACCACCATGTGAGCAAGTGTTTCAGTTCTATAGTTTTACAGATTCATCCTATTTCAGTATTCTATTAGGGTCCTAAACCACACATAGGTAGAACAATATATTCGGATGTAATAAAGGTCAATATTAATAAGGTTTTTCAATAAAATAGAATAAGGTGGATGTAAGAAGACCTAATAGAAGCTTCCTCTTCTAGAATAATCTTCTTCTAGATGCTTCTTTTTAGTATAAATAGGAGTCAAGGGTATGAGAACCCTAGCTTGGATATTATTGTAATAGAGATCTTCTCAATTGGAGGTTTCCCCCTCGAAGAGGCCCGTGAACATTGCTTTCAGATTCAAAGTGTTATTTCTATTTTTATTCTTATATCATTTCAGTGTTATTGTGGTGAATGTTCTGGTTATATTGTTGTTAATCTGCCATTACTAGCATTTTATTTCTGTTCTGCATACATTTATATCTGGTATATTACAAGTGTTATCAGAGCACATTCCTCGGTAGAAAGTGTGGACTAATTTTTTTTTCCAGGGTAGATATGTATTCCAGCGTATTTAAGTGATAGAGATCTGTCATTACACGCATAAACCCGCAGTTGAGGGATTCATACATGTAGGAAATACAAGTGGTACTTAAGTGCACATTTGTTGGCCACCCTTGTAACCCTTGTTGGTACCCCTTTGAGTGGTAGCGCATCAGATAACGCCTATGTATGGATCGGCCTAGATTACTTGAAGCCCTCTTTAAATAAACCGATCGGCTGCTTGTCTACTATAGTGTCACCAAGAAAAACACTCAGAAAGATACTCTCTAGTACCCGGGTAGTCAGGTAGTACGGCTAAGGGTACGGTCTATCCTCCTTAGTTAGTGCCCTGAGATATTGGGTCGAGTATTACTATTGGACCCCACATGTATAATAGAAAGCTATAGCACAGGGAAAACCATTGTCTATAGAACCCTTGAATACCTAACCCTTGGGGACAGAAACATAAACAAATTAAAACAAACAGGATCTATTGTCGCACAACTATGTTTGGGTTGCCAAGTAAATACACATTTATTTATGGTTAAGCATTTGGGCATTTCCTCTCTACAGTATTCTTCAAAACAGAGTATAGCTCTGTAAAAAAAAAAAAAAAATTTTGGAAATTGTTTCACCCTTATTTGAGACCTATTCCATTGGATTCATCTCTTCGTCCTTATCACATTCATCCATATCATTTCTAGGCAAAATTTTTTTACCCTGCCCGCTCCTTTTCAGTTTACCCATCCTCATGGCCCATAATCGTAGCCAATATTTGGAAGTTCTCTTCAACACCTTGAAATATGGTCTCATTGAGACCCAACAAGAAGTGAAGCAACTCAGTGTCAATGTTTCCACCATCAATACAACCATGCAGTCCTCAATGGAGGAAATCAAGCAAGACCTCACCACCCATCTTGAATCATTCTTTTTGACACTCTGCACCAAACTGAATATCCCTACAGATAAACCTTCCTCTTCCTCACCTCCACATACTGAAGGTGACCATTCCTCTCATTCCCATACCTTGCAGAACCATCACTTTCAACGTGACCTATGCCTTTCGCGGGTGGATGTGACCAAATGTGATGGCTCGGACCCCATTGGTTGGGTAACCCAAATGGAACATTACTTCTCTTTATATGAAATTACATATGACTTGGCCAAACTCTGGTATGGTGTTCTCCATCTAGATCAAGAACGTTGGCAATGGTGACATTGGAGAAAAACTTCTCGTCAAGGGTATATTGCTTGGACACACTTTGTGGAAGAGCTTTATGAATGCTTTGAAACTGACACCAATCATTTGGGTTGTTTGACAAAGATGAAACAATTAGGAATAGTGGAAGAATTTATAGTTTCCTTTGAGCGCCTGGCTTTTAGAACAGAGGGCATGTCTGATGCCTTTTTTCGAGAGTGTTTTATCAGTGGCCTCAAGGATGAAATTCAAGCCAATTTCCTCATGGCTTGGCCTGAGAGTTGGGTGGAGGCTACCAAAAGAGATAAAGAAGCACAACAAATTGTATCTTCTCAAAACCACAAACCCTCCTTTATCCCTTTCCCTAAACCAATAAATCCCACTACCCCCTCTAGTCCACTAAAGATCCAAAAATTGACCAGGGATGAAATGGTTGAATGCCAACTCAAAGGCCTTTGTTATAAATGTGATGAAAAATATTTCCCGGGCCAAAAGTGTAAATAACAAAAGCTTTTTATGGCCATCTCTAACGATATTTTGGAAGAAGATGAAGAAACTCCCTCTGTGTATGAGTCACCTAAATCAACTGACATAACCCCTCCCTCAAACCCTCTCGAAGTAGAACCTGTCATTTCCCTCAATGCTCTCACTGTCTTCTTTTCTCCCCAAACCCTCAAGCTAATCGATTACATCAAGCATCAGAAGGTCATCATTCTGGATGATAGTGGAAGAACCCATAATTTTATTCATCGCCGCATTGCCCAAGAAACACATTGCTACATACATGCCGTAAATAATTTCCAAATCATGATTTCCAATGGTGGTTCCATGAAATGAGGAGGGCATTGTGAAAATGTGCATCTCCAATTTGATGACTATCATCTGAAATCCCATATGTTTGCTATCGACATGGGAGGTTGTGACATTGTGTTGGGTGCAAACTGGCTAAGGACTTTGGGTCCCATTCTCATGGATTTTAAAGACTTAACCATGCAATTCGACCAGGAAGGCCACCAATATAAGTTCCAAGGCATCACCACTAGTTCATCTAAGATCATTAGTTCCCATCGCATGGAAAAGCTGCTAAAAAAGGGTCATTCTCATGTTATCGCCCAACTCCATGCCATACAAGCAATAGAGACACCCTTGGTACTGCAAGACCTCCAAGCCATCCTTTCTAAACATCAATTGGTCTTTTCCACTCCCCAACGCCTCCCTCCTTCTCGTGGTGTTCATGATAATTCCATTCCCCTTGTACCCGGAAGCCTTCCTCCCAATATCTATCTGTATCGTCACCCCTTTTCCCAAAAAAATGAAATTAAGAAAATGGTCTAGGAACTCCTTAATGTAGGAATTATCCACCCTAGTACGAGCCCCTACTCATCTCCTGTGGTCATGGTCCTGAAGAAAGAAGGTTCTTGGAAAATGTGTCCTAACTTCTGTGCCCTCAACAAACTTACCATCAAAGACAAATTCCCCATTTCTGTCATTGATGACCTCCTAGATGAATTGAGTGGCACCCAATTCTTCACTAAACTGGATCTTCGTTCATGCTATCACTAGATACATATGAAAGAGGAAAACATTCCCAAGACTGCCTTTAGAACTCATGAGGGCCACTATGAGTTTTTGGTCATGCCCTTTGGCTTGTGTAATGGCCCCTCCACCTTCCAAAGCCTCATGAATCATGTCTTCCGTCCTTTTCTCCACCATTTTGTCTTAGTTTTCTTTGATGATATCCTCATCTATAGAAAAACCTAGACAAATCGTCTTGCTCATGTGGATCGATTTCTCCATCTACTCTCTCAGCACCAAATTTTCCTGAAACTGTCTAAATGTGCTTTTGGTGCCTCAGAAGTAGAATACTTGGGTCATCTGGTTGGAAAAGATGACATCAAGGGGGATCCTAAAAATATTGAAGCTATGCAATACTAGCCTCACCCTAAGACTCTTAAGCGCTTGCATGATTTCTAGGCTTAACAAGGTATTATCGCAAGTTTGTTAAGAATTATAGGAAGATTGCAGCACCTCTCACTACTCTCCTAAAAAATAACTCTTTCACTTGAAATCCAGCTGTTGCTCAAGATTTTCAAACCTTGAAGATGGCCATGTGCACCACTCCAGTCCTCGCCCTTCCTAATTTCACAAATACCTTTGTGTTGGAATGTGATGCCTCAAGGAAAGGAATTGGTGTTGTCCTTATGGAAGAGGGTCGACATTTGGCCTTTACCAACAAGAAACTATCTGAAAGAAATATGGGAAAATCCATCTATGAAAGGGAAATGTTGGTTATTCTGCATTCCATGGATCTGTGGCATCCTTATCTATTAGGGAAACATTTCCAAATTAAGACAGACCATCAAAGACTCAAGTATTTTCTAGAACAACGCATTTCCTCCCTAGAACAACAAAAATGGGTGATTAAACTCTTTGGATATGATTATGATATCATTTATAAGAAAGGCAAAGACAATGTGGTTGCGGATGCACTTTCCTAAAAATATGAAGATGAAGGATCCCTTTTCTCTCTTTCATTCATTATACTAGAGTGGCTCCATGTTGTTCGCCAGGAATGGCTACAAGATCCCAAAAGTTTGCAGTTGATCCACCAATTGCAGTCCAATGCTCCAGCTTCCCCAGGGTACTCTTGGCTCCATGAGGAACTTCGATACGAATGCCGTTTGTATTTAAGTAAACAATCAAATATTAAATCCACGGTACTTTATGAGCTTCATGCTACACCCACAGCAGGGAACTCTGGGTTCACCAAAACCTATGACAAGGTCAAGTGTTCCTTTTTCTAGGATGGTATGAAATAGGGAATTCATAATTTTGTAGCTAAATGTGATGTGTGTCAACACAACAAGGGATAAATAGTCAAATCGTTGGGCACACTACAACCACTCCTGATTCCACTTGCTATTTGGAAGGATATATCTATGGATTTTATTACCGGCTTACCCAAATTAGGAAATAAATATGTCATCATGGTGGTTGTTGATCGCTTTTCCAAGTATGCTCATTTATGCACCCTTCAACACCCGTTTACAACATCCACAGTGGCTCAAATATTCATGGATCAGGTCTTCAAGATTCATGGCATGCCACACTCTATTGTTTCTAATAGCAACCCAACTTTCACAAGCAATTTTTGGCAAGAACTATTCAAGATACAAGGCACTGAATTGCATCTCAACACAACTTATCATCCCCAGACTAATGGAAAAACAGAAGTTGTCAAAAAGTGTTTGGAAATATATTTGAGGTGTTTTTCCTTAGAAAAGAAAAATCAATGGGCTCAATGGTTACCCCTAGATGAATGGTGGTACAACACTTCATACCATATAGCTACACACATGACTCCTTTTGAAGTGGTATATGGACATAAGCCACCTTCAGTTCTCTAATAATTATTGGGTGCCTCGAAGGTCTAGGCGGTTGACCTAACACTTACAGCTCAAGAGGCTATATTCCGTACCCTCAAAGAGAACTTGGTCATGGCATAGAATCACATGAAGAAACAAGCAGATCAAGGTCGCTCTAAACATCAATTTGCAGAAGGGGATTAGGTGTTTCTTTGACTGCAACCTTACAAGAAAACTTCCCTCAAGGCTGAGCATTGTCAGAAGCTCGTGCCCAAATTTTATGGTCCTTATACCATGCTTAAGTGTGTGGGACAAGTCATCTATCAATTAGCTTTTCCCATCCATTTGAAGCTACATCCTATTTTTCATGTTTCATGCTTAAAGAAGGTGATTGGAGCTAAGTGCCAAATTCAAACCAACCTTCCAAAGTTAGCTGAAAAAGGATTCATTTGGCTACAGCCAAAAGCAATTTTGGACCAGTGTGAGCATCACCTACATCAGAGAAACATCAAGGAAGTGCTAGTCCATTGGAAGGATACAACTCCAACATATGCCACTTGGGAACCATCTACTATTCTGCAACAATTTCCTCATCTCAAGCCTTGAGGACAAGGTTTTTTTAAAGGGGCAGACATGTTAGGGTCCTAACCCACACATAGGTAGAACAATATATTCGGATGTATTAAAGGTCAATATTAATAAGGCCTTTCAATAAAATAGAATAAGGCGGATCTAAGAATACCTAATAGAAGCTTCCGCTTCTAGAAGGATCTTCCTCTGGATGCTTCTTTTTAGTATAAATAGGAGTTCAGGGTATGAGAACCCTAGCTTGGATATTATTGTAATAGAGATCTTCTCAACTGGAGGTTTCCCCTCGAAGAGGCCTGTGAACATTTCTTTCAAATTCAAAGTGTTATTTCTATTGTTATTCTTATATCATTTCAGTGTTATTGTGGTGAAGGTTCTAGTTATATTGTTGTTAATCTGCCATTACTAGAATTTTATTTATGTTCTACATACATTTTATATCTGGTATATTACATATTCAATAGAAGATATTGTTCACTAGATATTTATGTTATTCTTCATATCTCTATGTTTATTGTATTCAGTTTGTTAATCAGTTCGTTCCACTCCTAAATCTAGATTAGTGGTATCATAGCGGTCTTCTCTTCATTTATTTTTATTCGTGCATATCCCTGACAAGATGTGGGTACAATAAGTTGGGAATTGAACCAATCGATCCATTACAATATCGGTCGTGCCGAGCCTGACAACAACCCATGGGGGATGAAAATAAATATGATGGAGTAGGAGATCCTATTAAAATGTTTCTCGAGGAAGACCTCATGCAACAAAGGAACGAAATGATGGACCGCTTCACGCATATCCTTTGACGACTTCCCACATGAGAATAATATTCATCAAGAAAACATGCAACCCCCTTCAAGGTACATATAAGTTTCGATATTCCACTATTTGAACGACTGATAGATGCAGATGTTATAGATAAATGGTTGAAGCTGCTTGAAGGATATTTTTCGGTCCACAATTTTTCTGATAGGGAAAATATCACTTTTTCACTCCTCAAGGTTGTTCCCCATGTTAAATACTAGTGGGATACATACTCTTAGCAAAGGGCCATGGAGGAATATATAATTTTTTTGGTGGCCCCTACATGGATTCCTTCCGGGATGCCATTAAAGAACAATACTACCCTTTTGGAATCTATGAGGACCAGTACACTAGATGGACCACCCTACATCAAGAAAGGGACTAGATGGTACTGTATTTCACCAATATTTTCCATACCCTATTCACCAAATTGGGTATCAAAGACTCTGAGAACCATCTGTTGCTCAAGTACCATGGATATTTGTATAGATACATTCAAACATAAATGGAGTTTATGGACATCGCCTCATTGGGAACGACTTATAGATACACTGTCAATATTGAGCATAAATTTAAGAATAAAAGGTGAGAGTTTGGATCTACAAACCCCCTGTTATTGGGCTAATTGTTAAGTGCATACACAAATCAATCCCCTTAGATTACTACGAAACTAGAAAAAAACAAGACAGTGAACTACTCTTTCCTTAGATTTCAATTATCAAATGAGAAATGGATCTAGAACATACCTTTTAAATATCGAAGATCCGACTTCCCCAATGCAATCCAAGCTCCATCACAAGGCTTATAGAGAAATATTTGCAAATAAATACAAGCCAACAAAGACAATAATAACATAGTCTATTTGATATGAAACTATGTACGTGATCAAGGAATCATACAATATAAACAAATAACATTCATATAGGAAAGAAACATATATATGTATTAAATAATGTGGAAGAAAGATACAACCAGATGCCTTGATGTTGTCAGGTTCCTTCCAATAGTTCCTTGCTTCCCACACACTTCTAATCCATGGATTCTGAGACTGTATATCTAATAGCTACTCACAATCTGTCTTGACAAAGAAAAACTTAAAGCCAACATACAAGATCCAAAAACTCCAAGCTACAAAAATCACAAACAAGCCAATCTCAAAAGCTAAGCTAACTCAATCTCAATCCAAGCAACTTTCTCCATGGGAGATCCTCTCCTTTAATAATCTGAAGAGGCTAAGGTGAGGAGGTTAGGATAATCCCACTAAATCATGAAAGTGAGTAAGATCCAAACCGTCCGGAGGCCACCTCACCATAGAATCTTCTCCTTCTACAAGCATAGAGAAGATGCTCATTTTTCCCACGTACAAGAATTTCCACACCCTAGCTATAGTGCATCTTGAGGAAACTCCGCAGCCTAGCTTTAGTAAAACCTGCAGAAATCAGACATTTCCGCACCCTTTGTATAGAGAAGCCTGTGGAAATCCTCTTTAATAAGGTTTTTACAAAGGAAAATACAACTTCTTCTCTCAGTAAAAGTTCTTCTCCCTTCTTTCTTCAAGAATTCAGGCCACTGACCCCTCTGAAGGAAACATATAGGTTTACATCATTAATGATCATAAGGGTGATGAAAATAATGTGTAACAACGAGCCCCCCAAAGTATGAAGTTAGAACATAGTGATAATTGAAATACTTTGTCAAGTGTGTGTAAGGAACAAGGAACAATCGGTCAGAAACCTGCCAATAAACAAGGAAATACAATACAATAATATATCATCACTGAGGTAGGAATTCCCATACTCAGAACATAAATGAGTCGAAGCATAGATGCCAACATGGAGAGATCCTTGTCAAGTGAGACAAGTCATGGCCACCAAACATACACTGTGCATCCATGCCATTATGACTCAAATTACATGAATGAACGAGTGTAGAACACAAGAAAATTACAATACAATCAATCTAACTATTGAATCAAATAATTGAGATTTTGCAATAATTTATCTATGCATGCAGAAATGTTCAAACAATAACCCATTCAAGATAAATAATCTATCTAAATATTATTTACACGATCTTCAAATTGCGGGCCCTTACCATTGTAGAGTGTGAGCCTAAAGCTTACTCCATCCGCAAACAGAAAGTTACGATCACCAAATTCTTTGATGCATAATCAATAGCATAGTGCTGGAATGAATGTCACAAACAAGGGAACATTGCAAATAAACCTAGAATTTGGATAGACAACGATTTTTTCTTATTATTATCTATCTGCATGAATGAATCTAAATACATACAGAGGGCCAAATATATATAACCAGGCTGAGCTCCCCTCCTTGAATACGACTCAACAATATTCAATAAATACAATAACCAAATGATTTCTAAGATCATAAAGGATGGTTTAATAAAGAAAGAAGTTTCAACTCATCCTCGTGATAAGTCTGATAAGAAAGAAAAAACTAATTTTCATAACTGTCCCACATGGCATCTTTAACCTGAGTGATAATAGGCCATCACGAAATATGGAAAAATGCACCAATTTGGGTTTTTTTTCAAATATGGACATGACAGTCATTTCCCCAAACTTGGCATTGAAGGCCCCATGATATCTCCCACTCCCTTATGATTTTTAGAAAAATGTTTCTGGGTTTTGTATTTGGTAGATGTTTCTAAACACCCATTTGGTGGTTTTGTAAGATATGATTCCAAATGCATGGAAATCAAGGCACAATATGGAAGTTTAGAATTATTCACTAATTTTTGAAGAATCATTCCCCCTGAGTTGTAGGTCCACACGTGTGAGTTGGTTGAATTTTGACATGTGTCTCTGCATGTAAACGTGGATCTAGTAAAAACCCATGTACCCTATTTTCCTATAGAAACTATCAAAAATTTCGAATTATTTCTAGTGTCGGATTGTTGTTGATGTTGGTACCGGATGACTTGGAGCATTCTGGTACTGGATGGTTTCTGGAACATTCTAGTACTGGATGTGTTGAATTGTGAGTACTCGATGATATGGAGTGTGAGTACCGTATGACATGGAGTGTAGGTACCGGATGGCATGGAGTGTGAGTACCGAATGACTTGTAGAACCTTCTGGTACCGGATGACTTGGAGTATTGGATGAGCACAATATTGGTACCGGATGAAATGAGTATTGGATGACATGGAGTATGGTTACCATATGACATGGAGTATGGGTACCATATGACTGTGCAGGTACCGGTTGACTGTAGAACCTTCTGGTACTGGATGACTTGGAGTATCGGATGACCTGCAATGTGGGTACCAGAACAAGAACAATACATGTATCGGAACATCGACACTACATACACCAGAACCTGAACAATAAAGAAGATGTTTCTTGAACATATAAACATAGGATTAAACCATCATCAACAAAACTGTTGTATAATCATCCTTTTAATCACTGAAAATATGGAAAATTATGTATTAACCACATAGGATGAATAACAAGAGATAATGGATCTTTATGGTGTAATTAGCGATATATTATTGATGAAAAGTAGGGAGAAGGTGTAATGATGAGTTTTTTTGTATGGCGGAAAGTATGACAAAATTGGTGCTCAACACACCCCCAAACCCAAGGATTTGCAAGTCCTCATGCAAATAAAGTGAAGAACTTATGATACTCTACTTATAGAATTATGTGAGATTGTTTCTTTTGTGTAAGTGTTGGTTCATGTGGAATGACACTTTGTAAACTGCCATAGATTGATTTCAAACAAAGAAACAAAATTTTCATAAAAATGGAGAACAAGAAGTGGATGAGGTATCAGAGTGATGGTGAATGGTGTGCATATGGAGAATGGTTTATAAAATGTTGGTGATGGTGTCCGTATGAACTTGGACATCAATTTTAAGACCAATATTTAGTTTGTGGTTCTTTGCTTGGATAGGAAACAATGACTTCATCCTCTTTGATATGACTTAAGAATGCTTTATGATGTGCGAAGAGAAGACACTATAGATGTTACTTTGTATTTGTATACCACATATTTCATTTTCATTACTTGGTCTTATCATCAGAGCATATTGTTCATTACGACAAGTGGAGTGAATATGGAGGGTTTACTGAGTAGTTGTGATAATGCATAGTGGAGTGTGGAGTGGGTAATAGTAGTTATGCATCATGTTTTTCAAGTTCTTAGTAAATTAAAAAGATGTGTTCTAGGTTTACCTCAAGTTACCCTTGCTTTGAATTCTAATGCATGTTGAAGTGTAAACTATGCAAAACAGGAAAAAATGTCTGCAAAACCATGTTGTAGACTACTTGAATTTAAAGATGAAATGGACCAAGGCTGTGAAATGATGGATATCTAGGAGAGAGTTGATGAATGTTGATCTGTTGAGATTCCTTATGTCTCTCTCTCACCCCCAAACCCGTTGGTTTGCATGTCCTCATGTAAACTCTCATTATCACATAAAAATTTTGCAAGCTGAAAGTGGACTATGTGGAACCTGTGCATGTTGACTGAAGGAGAGAAATGAAGTATGCCAGAGCTGAGAGCTGCTGAAAATATCCTGCAAAAATTACCCTTGAAAAAGATTTAAATTTTTGTACTGTTGGTACAAGAACCTACTGGTTCATGTACCAGCAGTACCGGAAAAGAAAAAAATAAAAGAACTAAACCAATACTATTATTATGAGAGAAGAAATATACAATGATGCCATTCTTAAAGAAACAACCAAAAATTAAACTATATTCATGTTTGTAAATTTGGAAATGAAATTTATTTTAAAATATTACAAGAATAAAGGAAATTTCTAAATTACTTATTACATACAAATTCATCAATCATTAACAGTTGAATTCTCAAGAAACCATATTAATTATGATGGGGGATTTTCCTCTCATCCTTGAACAGGAAAACATGAGGAGATAAGTGGTCTTTGATAAATGAGAAACCAATACGAAACCAATCATCCCTATTTAATTTCTCAAAGAATCTATGTCATTCAAGTGATATTGATAAAGTTTGGATTTGAGTTTATTAGACTCCTACACTTATGGGTCCCACCTCTAGGATAATAACATCCTGGGTGTGAATGATGGGGTCTTAAGACCATCTTAAGGACATTCTCAAATGGAAATTAGATGAGGTTCATTAGCCTTTTGTTCAACCATGCATGCTTCTTCTTAACGATTTACACAAGTATATTGTTCATACAAACAAATATAGATTAGGCATAATGAAAGACATCAAAATCAAAACCCATTGCCAACAAGCTTGTTTAGTACTCCGATGGGGTAATTTTGACATCTAAGAAATATCCTTCCCAGGCAGAATGCCACATTTCCCACGAACCTGTTCAGTACCCTGATGGGTTTGCCTAGTTATACCACAGGCCCGTACACGCTGCCAACAGACCTGTTCAATATAATGATGGGTTAGCCTCTTACACCCATTTTCCATCAAAGCCTCTTGTCCCAATCTTTACCCTTAAGATAAAATTTATATATCGCTTTCGCATGGGTGAACGGGGGAGCATCTTTAAAACCTTTTTATAGGATGGGATGGTATTGGGTTGGAAGATATTTTATAGATTTCCCATAAAATATTGTTCGTATGAAAAATAGACTTATGTATCGAGATTAGTCGAAAGACATATCATGGTCAAATTTACTTAATGTGTGGTGGATGAGGCCATGAGAGAATGACCTAAAGGTGTCTCTAGTCCCCAAGTTCATCTTCTCCATATAATATTGTGTTTCGTCACAAGTAGAAGTTTCATTCACTCTCCTTCTACTATTTGATAAGAATGATTGAATAACAAGTTCTGATATGAAACTAGAATGTACAAGTTACCTATGGGCATCATTATGCAGACCTTAAAGATTTTGTAAATCTCCATAATATTTTAAAGATTAGGCTTATGAGCAATTGTTATTATTAATAGTCCGAAATATGCATGTAATAAGAATAAAAAATATCTTAAGTTGTTTTGGTTTTTGATGTTAGATCACCAATATTATCTTCATCTCATTTTATTTATTTGAAAAGAAACACAAAAAGAATGTTGCATTTATTTAGAACTAGGTTGACTAACATGCAACTTTTACTCTATCCTATCTAAGAACAAGAAATTAAATTTCACGTGTAAGAATATTTTCAGTGTAACGATGTGCGTAACAGGTGTAGAAATACATTCATACTCAGGTTTGAAAGATAATATTTAATGTATACTAGAATACAAAGAACTAGTTGCTTTGATGATGATGTGGAGAGTTGTTGAAGAAGAGAGTGGTGCTTCAATCTTGTTGTCATCTGGAACCCATGTTCAATGTAATCTTGATGTTCTTGGTTCACTTCCTCATTTAGACCACTCTGGATGTCTCCCTCTATCATGCCACACAGATCATCTTCTTTCGGATGGTTTGGCTCCTGGATGCATATTGGATCTGGCGATATGCATGTCAAGAAATCCTCGATCTCAGGTTCTAATGGTGGCTCTTCATTGAATGTGATCCATGGTTATTTAATCACTCCTATAGGTTGGAAAGAGTGATTACAAAAGTATTTTAGATCTTATTGTGGATTTATCACATGGAACTCTTCTTCTTATATCACTTTCAGAGAGGCAGATAAGTTCTTGACTATTGTCAAGATTTGCTCTTCCTGAGAGGCAGAGATCCCAACTGTTTCTAATATTTGAGAAAGTTTTGTTAAACTCTTGATCATCTTTGAATTCTTGTTGCTGGTTGATGGGTCTTGTTTCACACATGGATTAGTGTAGAGGGGGGGGGGGTGTTCTTATACTGCCCAAATTTTTTAAATCCTAAGGAAAAAGGAATCAAACTAAAATAAAATGTAAGCAAACCAATTATTTACTTGAAGCACCACCGTGCTACTAGGACCCTACTATCACCAATTTATCTATTCACATAAGTTAGCTTCTCTTCTCATATATATATAAAAATGGCTAACACAAATTCTAACTATTGAAAGGAAGAGAACAACCTAAATTTGGATTAACCCCACTAAAGTAGATACATGGGCTCTTACCTCATGTATTACCATCTTCTCTCCTCCCTTAGTTCATCCTTAAAATCACACCACGCTTGCATGAAAATAAACACACTTGCATGAAAGGAACACTCAAGGCTTTGGAGAAATAAAAGAAACCTACCTATGCTCTAATCCCTTTAGTACCTCCCCGACGACTGTGCCAAAATGTTGGGGCTAAATATACGAACTATTAATTCCCACATTTAATTATCAACCGGGGCTCATAAGCTTCAAGGTGCAGGTGCAGGAAATGCATGATCAGAGTCTAGACTAGCCTAATCTAAAGCTAAAAAAACAATCTTCAAACCCACACTGCAGGAAATTAACACTAAGGATTCATCACTGGGACGTAGGAATAACTTAGTGCTATAAAGTTTTAGATCACAGTATTTCATGCACTCGGGGTGATGTTCATGTGATTATTCGTGAGAAGCTTACTTAAGTTTTCTGTCTTTCAACGATTATTCCCTATAATGGATCCACACTTAAATGCAATAAAAAAAAAAGCAAATGGAAATTAATTCAAATGACAGGAAATAAACCAACACCTTGGGTTGAAACCCATTACGGGAAGGTAATATCTCATGAGTTAGACCTTTAATATTCCCTTGGGGATTGATTAGAAATAAGAGTGCACGACACAAATACAAAGTGCGAGAAATGCAAAAATACAAAGTGTGAAAATCAATCTAAACTATATAAAACAGACAAAAGGTAATGAAAGCAATTAAAGTAATCCTACAACTAGTTTTTCATACACTTCAAAATCCGTTCCTCACATATATTCAATATTACAACACAAAATATATTCAAATTATACAAAATACAAACATATTTACATGATTGTAAAAAGATACAGATTAAAATAATTATAAAGTACTTTCAAATTATATACAACATTATGACACTGCAGAATATAATGCACATCACTATAAACTTTTAAAGAGAAATTATGACATGACTCCAAGATAAATCAAAGCTTATGAAATGCCACAAACTTTGATGGCTTTTTACAGATACGGCTTGGAATGGTGACATAACATAAAAATTATGAAAACATTTAATCTACAAAAAATGATACAATGAACGAAAATTCGAAATTATAGACAGATAATACAACACAATACGATGATTGTAATATAAGGAAAATCACAACTTGAACAAAGATTGGAACGTTTTTTGAATGTGTGATAAACTAAATCTATCAAACTATTTTACAATATGATTTCATATAAACAAAAACTAGGTAAAACGATTACATGAATGAACGAGTGCAGAACACAAGAAAATTACAATACAATTAATCTAACTATTGAATCAAATAATGGAGATTTTGTAATAATTTATCTATGCATGCAGAAATGTTCAAAGAATAACCTATTCAAGATAAATAATCTATCTAATGATTAGCTACACGATCTTGAAATGGTGGGCCCTTACCATTCTAGGTCATGAGCCTAAATCTTACTCCAACCGCAAACGGAAAGTTACGATCACCAAATTATTTGATGCATAATCATTAGTGTAGTGATGGAATGTATGTCAAAGACAAGGGAACATTGCAAATAAACCCAGAATTTGGATAGCAAACAATTTTTTCTTATTATTATTATCTATTTGCATGAATGAATCTGAATACATATAGAGGGCCAAATATGTATAACCAGGCTGAGCTCCCCTCTTTGAATACAGCTCAACAATATTCAATAAATACAATAACCAAATGATTTCTAAGATAATAAAGGATGGCTTAATAAAGAAAGAAGTTTTGACTCATCCTCGTGAGATAAGTTTGATAAGAAAGAAAAAACTATTTTTTATAACTGTCCCACATGGCATCTTTGACCTGAGTGATAATAGGCCATCACAAAATCTGGAAAAATGCACCAATTTGTTTTTTTTTTCAAATATGGACATTCATTTCTCCAAAGTTGGCATTGAAGGTCGCACAATATCTCCCACTCCCTTGTGATGTTTATAAATCTGTTTCTGGGTTTTGTAGCTAGTAGATTCTTCTAAAAACCCATTTCGTGGTTTTGTAAGATATGATTCCATATGCACGAAAATCAAGGTGCAATAAAGAAGTTTAGAATTATTCATTAATTTTTGCAGAATCATTCCCCCTGAGATGTAGGTCCACACGTGTGAGTTGGGTGAATTCTAACTCAGATGTCCACATGTAAACTTGGCTCTATTCAAAACCCATGTACCCTATTTTCCTCTAAAAACTTTCCAAAATTTTGAATTATTTCTAGTGTCAGATTGTTGTTGATGCTGGTATCGGATGACCCGAAGCATTCTGGTACCTGATGGTTTCTGGAATATTCTAGTACTGGATGTGTTGAATTGTGAGTACCCGATGACATAAAGTGTGAGTATCGTATTACATGGAGTGTGGGTACCGGATGGCATGGAGTGTGAGTACTGGATGACTTGGAGTACTAGATGAGTGCAGTATTGGTACCAGACGAAATGAGTACTAGATGACATAAAGTATGGGTACCATATGACATGGATTATGGGTACCATATGACTGTGCCAGTATCGGTTGACTGTAGAACCTTCTGGTATCAGAAGACTTGGAGTATCGGATGACCTGCAATGCGGGTACCAGAACAAGAACAATACATGTATCAGAACATGGACAGTGCATATACCGAAACCTGAACAATAAAAAAGATGTTTCTTGGACATATAAACATAGGATTAAACCATCATCGAAAAAACTATTGTATAATCATGCTTTTAATCACCGAAAACATGGAAAATTATGTATTAACCACATAGGATGAATAACAAGAGATAATGGAGTTTTATGGTGTAATTAGCGATATATAATTGACGAAATGTAGGGAGAAGGTGTAATGATGAGTTTATTTGTATGGCAGAAAGTATGACAAAACTGGAGCTCAACACACCCCCAAACCCAAGGATTTGCATGTCCTCATGCAAATAAGGTGAAGAACTTATGATACTCTACTTATAGAATTATGTGACATTGTTTCTTTATTGTAAGTGTTGGTTCTTGTGGAATGACACTTTGTAAACTGCCACAAATTGATTTCAAACAAAGAAACAAAATAATCATAAAAATGGAGGACAAGCAGTGGATGAGGTATCAAAGTGATGGTGAATGGTGTGCATATGGAGAATGGTTTATAAAATGTTGTTGGTGGTGGCCGTATGAACTTGGACATCAATTTTAAGACCAATATTTAGTTTGTGGTTCTTTGCTTGGATAGGCAACAATGACTTCGTTCTCTTTGACATGAGTTAAGAATGCTTTATGATGTATGAAGAGAAGACACTATAGATGTTACTTTGTATTTGTATACCACATATTTCATTTTCATTACTTGGAATTATCATCATAGTATATTGTTCATTAAATCAAGTGGAGTGAATATGGAGGGTTTACTGAGTAGTTGTGATAATTCATAGTGGAGTGTGGAGTGGGTAATAGTAGTTATGCATCACGTTTTCCAAGTTCTTAGTAAATTAAAAAGATGTGTACCAGTTTTACCTCAAGTTACCCTTTCTTTGAATTCTAATGCATGTTGAAGTGTAAACTATGTAGAATAGGATGAAATGTCTACAAAACCATGATGTAGACTGTTGAAATTTGAAGATTAAGTGGACAAAGGCTGTGAACTAGTGGATATCTAAGAGAGATTTGATGAATGTTGATATGTTGGGATTCCTTATGTCTCTCTCTCACCCTGAAACCCGTTGGTTTTCATGTCCTCATGCAAACTCTCATTAGCACAAAAACAATTTTCAAGCTGAAAGTGGACTATGTGGAACCGGTGCATGTTGACTGAAGGAGAGAAATGAAGTATGCTAGAGCTAAGAGCTGCTGAAAATATCCTGCAAAAATTACCCTAAAAAAAGATTTAAATTTTTGTACTGTTGGTACAGGAACCTACTGGTACCTGTACCAGCAGTACCGGAACAAAAAAATCTAGAAGAACTAAACCAATACTATTATTACGAGAGAAGAAATATACATTGATGCCATGGTTAAAGAAAGAACCAAAAATTAAACTGTATTCATGCTTGTAAATTTGGAAATGAAATTTATTTTAAAATATTACAAGCATAAACGAAATTTCTAAATTACTTATTACATACGATATCATCAATCATTAACAGTTGATATTAATTATGATGGGGGATTTTTCCTCTCATAATTGAATAGGTAAACATGAGGAGATAAGTGGTCTTAATGATAAACCGATAGGAAACCAATCATCCCTGTTTAATTTCTCAAAGAATCTATGTCATTCAAGTGATATTGATAAAGTTCGCATTTTAGTTTACTAGACTCCTACACTTATGGGTCCCACCTCTAGGACAATGACATCCTGGGTGTGAATAATGGGGTCTTAAGACCATCTTAAGAACATTCTCAAATGGAAATTAGATGAGGTTAATTAGCCTTTTTCTCAACCATGCATGCTTCGTCTTAATGATTTACACAAGTATATTGTTCATACAGACAAATATAGATTAGGCATAATGAAAGACATCAAAATCAAAACCCATTGCCAACAAGCCTATTCAATACTCCGATGGGGTAATTTTGACATCTAAGAAATATTCTTCCCAAGCAGAATGCCCCATTGCCCACGAGCCTGCTCAGTACCCTGATGGGGTTGCCTAGTTATACCCCATGCCGATACCCGCTGCCAACAGACCTGTTCAGTATCCCGATGGGTTAGCCTCTTACACCCATTTTCCATCAAAGGCTCTTGTCCCAATATTTACCATTAAGATAAAATTTATAGATTGCTTTCGCATGGGTGAATGGGGAAGCATCCTTGAAAACCTTTTTATAGGATGGGATGTTATTGGGTTGGAAGATATTTTATAGATTGCCCATAAAATATTGTTTGTATGAAAAATAGACTTATGTATCGATATTAGTCGAAAGACATATCATGGTCAATCATACTTAATGTGTGGTGGATGAGGCCATGGGAGAATGACCTAAAGGTGTCTCTAGTCCCCAAGTTCATCTTCTCCATATAATATTGTGTTCCCTCACAAGTAGAAGTTTCATTCACTCTCCTTCTACTATTTGATAAGAATGCTTGAATAAAAAGTTCTGATATGAAACTAGGATGTACAAGTTATCTATGGGAATCATTATCCAGACCTTAAAGATTTTTTAAATCCCCATAATATTTTAAATATTAGGCTTATGAGCAACTGTTACTATTAATATTCCGAAATCTGCATGTAATAATAAGAAGAAATATCTTAAGTTGTTTTGGTTTTTGATGTTAGATCACCAATATTATCTTCATCTCATTTTATTTATTTGAAAAGAAACACGAAAAAAATGTTGCATTTATTTAGAACTAGGTTAACTAGCATGCAACTTTTACTCTATCCTATCTAAGAACAAGAAATTAAATTTCACGTGTAAGAATATTTCCAATGTAACCATGTGCGTAGAAGGTGTAGAAATACATTCATGCTCGGGTTTGAAAGATAATATTTAATGTATACCTGAATACGAAGAACCAATTGCTTTGATGATGATGTGGATAGTTGTTGAAGAGGAGAGTGGTGCTTCAATCTTGTTGTCATATAGAACCAATGTTCAATGTAATCTTGATGTTCTTGGTTCACTTCCTCATTTAGACCACTCTGCATCTCTCCCTCTATCATGCCACGCAGATCATCTTCTTTCAGATGGTCTGGCTCCTAGATGCATACTGGATCTAGCGATATGCATGTTAAGAAATCCTCGATCTCAGGTTCTAATGGTGGCTCTTCATCGAATGTGGTCCATGATTCTTTAGTCACTCCTATAGGTTAGAAAGAGTGATTACAAAAGGCTTTTTGATCTTCTTGTGGATGTAGCACATGGAAATCTTCTTCTTCTATCACTTTCGGAGAGGCAGATAGGTTCTTGACTATTGTCAAGATTTGCTCTTCCTGAGAGGCAAAGATCCCAACTGTTGTTAGGTTTTGAGAGAGTTTTTTTTAAATCATGATAATATTTGAATTCTTGTCACTAGTTGATGCGTCCTGTTTCACACATGGATTAGTGTAGAGGGGGGCAGGTTCTTACAATGGCCAAAAATTTTTATTTTTATTTTTTTAAATCTTAAGGAAACAATAAACAAATTAAAATAAATTGTAAGCAAACCAATTATATAATTGAAGTGCCAACATGCTACTAGGACCCTGTTATCACCAATTTATCTGTTCACATAAGTTAGCTTCTCTTCTCATATATATAAAAAATGTCTAACAAAAATTCTAACTACTGAAAGGAAGAGGATAACCTAAATTTGGAGTAACCCCACTAAAGTGGATATGTGGGATCTTCCCTCACATCTTACCGTCTTCTCTTGGCCCTTAGGTCATCCTTAAAATCACACCACGCTTGCATGAAAAGAAACACACTTGCATGAAAGGAACACTCAAGGCTTTGGAGAAATAAAAGAAACTTACCTATGTTCTAATCCCTTTAGTACCTCCACGACAACGAAGCCAAAATGTTGGGGATAAATATACGAACTATTAATTCACACATTTAATTATCAACCGGGGCTCGTAAGCTTCGAGGTGCAGGCACAGGAAACGCAGGATCAGAGTCTAGTCTAGCCTAATCTAAAGCCGAAAAAACAATCTTCAAACCCACACTACAGGAAATTGACACTAAGGATTCATCACTGGGACGTAGGAATAAATTAGTGCTATAAAGGTTTAGATCACAGTATTTCAAGCACTCGGGGTGATGTTCGTGTGATTATTCATGAGTAGCTTACTTAAGTTTTCTGTCATTCAACGATTATTCCCTATAGTGGATCCACACTTAAATGCAATAAAAAAACAAAAAAACAAATGGAAATGAATTCAAATGATAGGAAATAAACTAACACCTTGGATTGAAACCCATTACGGGAAGGTCATATATCATGAGTTAGACCTTTAATCTGCCTTTGGTGATTGACTAGAAATAAGAGTGCAAGAAACAAATACAAAGTGCGAGAAATAGAATAATACAAAGTGTGAAAATCAATCTAAACTATAGAAAGCAGACAAAAGGTAATGAAAGCAATTAAACTAATCCTACAACTAGTTTTTCATACAGATCAAAATCTGTTCCTCAAATATATTCAATAATACAACACAAAATATATTCAAATTATACAAAATGCAAACATATTTACATGATTGTAAAAAGATATGGATTAAAATAATTATAAAGTACTTTCAAATTATATACARCGTTACAATACTGCAGAATATAATGCACATCACTATAAACTTTCAAAGAGAAATTATGACACGACTCCAAGATAAATCAAAGCTTATGAAATGCCACAAACTTTAATGGATT
Organism: Picea glauca; assembly: GCA_000966675.3. Taxonomy (NCBI): domain Eukaryota; kingdom Viridiplantae; phylum Streptophyta; class Pinopsida; order Pinales; family Pinaceae; genus Picea; species Picea glauca. The sequence continues at coordinate 336,528 of JZKD02S0140204.1, read as the reverse complement.
TTTATAGATATGGCTTGGAATGGTGACATAACATAAAAATTATGAATACATTTAATCTGTAGAAAATGATACAATGAGCGAAAATTCGAAATTACAGACAGATAATACAACACAATACGATGATTGTAATATAAGGAAAATAACAACTTGAACGAAGTTTGGAACGTTTTTTGAATGTGTGATAAACTAAATCTATGAAACTATTTTACAATATTATTTCAGATAAAACAAAAACTAGGTAAAACGATTACAAGAATGAACGAGTGCAAAACACAAGAAAATTACAATACAATCAATCTAACTATTGAATCAAATAATGGAGTTTTTGCAATAATTTATCTATGCATGAAGAAATGTTCAAACAATAACCTATTCAAGATAAATAATCTATCTAATGATTAGCTACACGATATTCAAATGGTGGGCCCTAACGATTCTAGATCATGAGCCTAAACCTTACTCCAGCCACAAACAGAAAGTTACGATCACCAAATTCTTTGATGCATAATCATTAGCGTAGTGCTGGAATGAATGTCACAGACAAGGGAACATTGCAAATAAATCCAGAATTTTGATAGAAAATTATTTTTTCTTATTATTATCTATCTGCATAAATGAATCTGAATACATATAGAGGGCCAAATATGTATAACCAGGCTAAGCTCCCCTCCTTGAATACGACTCAACAATATTCAATAAATACAATAATTGAATGATTTATAAGATAATAAAGGATGGCTTAATAAAGAAAGAAGTTTCGACTCATCCTCGTGAGATAAGTTCTATAAGAAAGAAAAAACTAATTTTCATAACTGTCCCACATGGCATCTTTGACCTGAGTGATAATAGGCCATCACGAAATCTGGAAAAATGCACCAATTTGGGTTTTTTTTCAAATATGAACATGACAGTAATTTCTCCAAAGTTGGCATTGAAGGCCCCATGATATCTCCCACTCCCTTGTTATTTTTAGAAAACTGTTTCTTGGTTTTGTAGCTGGTAGATGTTTCTAAAAACCCATTTGGTGGTTTTGTAAGATATGATCCTATATACACTAAAATCAAGGTGCAATATGGAAGTTTAGAATTATTCACTAATTTTTGTAGAATCCTTCCCCCTGAGCTGTAGGTCCACACGTCTAAGTTGGTTGAATTCTTACACATGTGTCCGCTTGTAAACGTGGCTCTGTTCAAAACCCATGTACCCTATTTTCCTCTAGAAACTTTCCAAAATTTTGAATTATTTTTAGTGTCGGATTGTTGTTGATGCTGGTACCGGATGACCTAGAGCATTCTAGTGCCGAAAGGTTTCTAGAACATTCTAGTACTGGATGTGTTGAATTGAGAGTACTCGATGATATGGAGTGTGTGTACCATATGACATGCAGTGTGGGTACCAGATGGCATGGAGTGTGAGTACCTGATGACTTGTAGAACCTTTTGGTACCAGATGACTTGGAGTACCGAATGAGCGCAGTATTGGTATCAGACGAAATGAGTACTAGATGACATGGAGTATGGGTACCATATGACATGGAGTATGGGTACCATATGACTGTGCAGGTACTGGTTGACTGTAGAACCTTCTGGTATCAGATGACTTGGAGATAAGTGGTCTTTGATAAATGAGAAACCGATAGGAAACCAGTCATCCCAATTTAATTTCTCAAAGAATCTATGTCATTCAAGTGATATTGATAAAGTTCACATTTGAGTTTATTAGATTCCTACACTTATGGGTCCCACCTCTAGGACAATGACATCCTGGTATGAAAGACGGGGTATTGAGACCATCTTAAGAACATTCTCAAATGGCAATTAGATGAGGTTCATTAGCCTTTTGTTCAACCATGCATGCTTCTTAATGATTTACACAAGTATATTGTTCATACAGAGAAATATAGATTAGGCATAATGAAAGACATCAAAATCAAAACCCATTGCCAACAAGCCTATTCAGTACTCTGATGGGGTAATTTTGACATCTAAGAAAAATCCTTCCCAGGTAGAATGCCCCATTGCCCACGAGCTTGTTCAGTACCCTGATGGGTTTTCCTAGTTATACCATAGGTCGGTACCTGCTGCTAGCAAACCTGTTCAGCATCTCGACGGGTTAGCCTCTTACACCTATTTTCCATCAAAGTCTCTTGTCCCAATCTTTACCATTAAGATAAAATTTATAGATTTCTTTCACATGGGTGAATGGGGGAGCATCTTTGAAAACCTTTTTATAGGATGGGATGGTATTAGGTTGGAAGATATTTTATAGATTGCCCATAAAATATTGTTTGTATGAAAAATAGACTTATCTATCGAGATTAGTTGAAAGACATATCATGGTCAAACTTACTTAATGTGTGGTGGATGAGGCCATAAGAGAATGACCTAAAGGTGTCTCAGGTCCCCAAGTTCATCTTCTCCATATAATATTGTGTTCCCTCACAAGTAGAAGTTTCATTCACTCTCCTTCTGCTATTTGATAAGAATGCTTGAATAACAAGTTCTTATACGAAACTAGGATGTACAAGTTACCTATGGGCATCATTATGCAGACCTTAAAATTTTTGTAAATCCCCATAATATTTTAAAGATTAGGCTTATCAGCAACTGTTATTATGAATAATCTGAAATATGCATGTAATAAGAAGAATAAATATCTTAACCTGTTTTGGTTTTTGATGTTAGATCATCAATATTATCCTCATCTCATTTTATTTATTTGAAAAGAAACACAAAAAAAATGTTTCATTTACTTAGAACTAGGTTAACTAACATGCAACTTTTACTCTATCCTATCTAAGAACAAGAAATTAAATTTCACGTGTAAGAATATTTCCAATGTAACCATGTGCATAACAGGTGTAGAAATACATTCATACTCAGGTTTGAAAGATCATCTTTAATGTATACCTGAATACGAAGAACCATCTGCTTTGATGATGATGTGGAGATTTGTTGAAGAAGAGAGTGGTGCTTCAATCTTGTTGTCATTTGGAACCAATGTTCAATGTAATATTGATGTTCTTGGTTCACTTCCTCATTTAGACCACTCTACATGTCTCTCTCTATCATGCCACGCAAATAATCCTCTTTCAGATGGTTTGGCTCTTGGATGCATACTGGATCTGGCGATATGCATGTCAAGAAATCCTCGATCTCATGTTTTAATGGTGGCTCTTCATTGAATGTGGTCCATGATTCTTTAGTCACTCCTATAGGTTGGAAAGAGTGATTACAAAAGGATTTTAGATCTTCTTGTGGATGTAGCACATGGAACGCTTCTTCTTCTATCACTTTTGGATAGGAAGATAGGTGCTTGACTATTGTCAAGATATTCTCTTTCTGAGAGGCAGAGATCTCAACTACTGCTAAGATTTGAGAGATTTTTTTTAAACTCTTGATTATATTTGAATTCTTGTTTTTGGTTGATGGGTCTTGTTTCGCACATGGATTAGTGTAGAGGGGGG
>JZKD02S0140204.1:311982-333034 GCA_000966675.3 Picea glauca | reverse complement strand
TTTATTTTTATTTTTTTAAATCCTAAGGAAAACAAAAGCACACTAAAATAAAATGTAAGCAAACAAATTATATACTTGATGTGCCATCATGCTACTAGTACCTTGTTGTCACCAAGTTATCTGTTCACACAAGTTAGATTCTCTTCTCATATATATAAAAAATGGCTAACACAAATTCTAACTACTGAAAGGAAGAGGACAACCTAAATTTGGAGTAACCCCACTAAAATGGATACGTGGGCTCTTCCCTCACGTCTTACCATCTTCTCTCCACCCTTAGGTCATCCTTAAAATCACACCATGCTTGCATGAAAAGAAATACACTTGCATGTAAGGAACACTTAAGGCTTTGGAGAAATAAAAGAAACCTACCTATGCTCCAATCCCTTTAGCACCTCCTCAACAACGATGCCAAAATGTTGGGGCTAAATATACGAACTATTAATTCCCACATTTAATTATCAACCGGGGCTCGTAAGCTTCGAGGTGCAGGTGTAGGAAACACATGATCAAAATCTAGTCTAGCGTAATCTAAAGCCGAAAAAACAATCTTCAAACCCACGTTGCAGGAAATTAACACTAAGGATTCATCACTGGGACATAGGAATAACTTAGTGCTATAAAGGTTTAGATCACAATATTTCATGCACTCGGGGTGATGTTCATGTGATTATTCATGAGTAGCTTACTTACATTTTCTGTCTTTCAATGATTATTCCCTATAGTGGATCCACACTTAAATGCAATAAAAAAAAAACAAGCAAATGGAAATGAATTCAAATGATAGGAAATAAACTAACACCTTGGGTTGAAATCCATTACAGGAAGGTGATATCTCACGAGTTAGACCTTTAATCTTCCTTTGGTGATTGACTAGAAATAAGAGTGCAAGAAACAAATACAAAGTGCGAGAAATGAAAAAATACAAAGTGCGAAAATCAATCTAAACTATAGAAAACAGACAAAAGGTAATGAAAAAAATTAAAGTAATCCTACAACTAGTTTTTCATACACTTCAAAATCCGTTCCTAACATATATTCAATAATACAACACAAAATATATTCAAATTATACAAAATGCAAACATATTTACATGACTATAAAAACATACGTATTAAAATAATTATAAAGTACTTTCAAATTATATAGAACATTACAATACTGCAGAATATAATGCACATCACTATAAACTTTCAAAGAGAAATTATGACATGACTCCAAGATAAATTGAAGCGTATGAAATGCCACAAACTTTGATGGCTTTTTACAGATACGACTTGGAATGGTGACATAACATAAAAATTATGAAGACATTTAATCTGTAGAAAATGATACAATGAATGAAAATTCAAAATACAGACATATAATACAACACAATACGATGATTGTAATATAAGAAAAATCACAACTTGAACAAAGTTTGGAACGTTTTTTGAGTGGGTGATAAACTAAATCTATGAAACTATTTTACAATATGATTTAAGATAAACAAAAACTAGGTAAAACGATTATAGGAATGAACGAGTGTAGAACACAAGAAAATTACAATACAATCAATCTAACTATTGAATCAAATAATGGAGATTTTGCAATAATTTATCTATGCACGTAGAAATGATCAAACAATAACCTATTCAAGATAAATAATCTATGTAATGATTAGATACACAATCTTCAAATGGCCGCCCCTTAACATTCTAGATTGTGAGCCTAAATCTTACTCTAGCCACAAACAGAAAGTTACGATCACCAAATTCTTTGATGCATAATCATTAGCATAGTGCTGGAATGAAGGTCAGAGACAAGGGAACATTGCAAATAAACCCAAAATTTGGATAACAAACAATTTTTTCTTATTATTATCTATCTGCATGAATGAATCTAAGTACATATAGAGGGCCAAATATATATAACCAGGCTAAGCTCCCCTCCTTGAATACGGCTCAACAATATTCAATAAATACAATAACCAAATGATTTCTAAGATAATAAAGGATGGCTTAATAAAGAAAGAAGTTTCGACTAATTCTCGTGAGATAAGTTTGATAATAAAGAAAAAACTAATTTTCATAATTGTCCCACATGGCATCTTTGACTTGAGTGATAATAAGCCATCACAAAATCTGGGAAAATGCACCAATTTGGGTTTTTTTTCAAATATGGCATGACAGTCATTTCTCCAAAGTTGAAATTGAAGGCCCCACAATATCTCCCACTCCCTTGTGATTTTTAGAAAATTGTTTCTGGGTTTTGTATCTGGTAGATGTTTCTAAAAACCCATTTGGTGGTTTTTTAAGATATGATTCCATATGGATGAAAATCAAGGCGAAATATGGAAGTTTAGAATTATTCACTGATTTTTGCATAATCATTCCCCTTGACCTGTAGGTCCACACTTGTGAGTCAGGTGAATTCTAACACATGTGTCCACATGTAAACGTGGCTCTAGTCAAACCCATGTACCCTACTTTCCTCTAGAAACTTTCCAAAATTTGAATTATTTCTAGTGTCTGATTGTTGTTGTTGCTGGTACTGGATGACCTAGAGCATTCTGGTACCGGATGGTTTCTGGAACATTCTAACACTGGATGTGTTGAATTGTGAGTACTCTATGATATGGAGTGTGAGTACCGTATGACATGGAGTGTGGGTACCAGATGGCATGGAGTGTGAGTACCAGATGACTTGTAGAACCTTCTGGTACCGGATGACTTGGAGTATCGGATGAGCGTAGTATTGGTACCAGATGAAATGAGTATTGGATGACATGGATTATGGGTACCATATGACTATGCAGGTACCGATTAACTGTAGAACCTTCTTGTACCAGATGACTTGGAGTATCGGATGACCTGCAATGCGGGTACTGGAACAAGAACAATACATGTATCAGAATATGGACAGTGCTTATACCGGAACCTAAACAATACATATGATGTTGCTTGGACATATGAACATAGGATTAAAACATCATCGAAAAAAATATTGTATAATCATCCTTTTAATCACTAAAAATATGGAAAATTATGTATTAACCACATAAGATGAATAACAAGAGATAATGGAGGTTTATGGTGTAATTAGTGCTATATTATTGATGAAATGTAGGGAGAAGGTGTAATGATGAGTGTATTTGTATGGCAGAAAGTATGACAAAACTGGAGCTCAACACACCCCCAAACCCAAGGATTTGCATGTCCTCATGCAAATAAGGTGAAGAACTTATGATACTCTACTTATAGAATTATGTGACATTGTTTCTTTTGTGTAAGTGTTGGTTCTTGTGAAATGGCACTTTGTAAACTGCCACAGATTGATTTCAAACATAGAAACAAAATTATCATAAAAATGGAGGACAAGCAGTGGATGAGGTATCAGAGTGATGGTGAATGGTGTGCATATGGAGAATGGTTTATAAAATGTTGGTGATGGTGGCTATATGAACTTGGACATCAATTTTAAGACCAATATTTACTTTGTGGTTCTTTTCCTAGATAGGCAGCAATGAATTCATCCTCTTTGACATGACTTAAGAATGCTTTATGATGTATGAAGAGAAGACACTATAGATGTTACTTTGTATTTGTATACCACATATTTGATTTTCATTACTTGGTCTTATCATCAGAGTATATTGTTCATTATGACAAGTGGAGTGAATATGGAGGGTTTATTGAGTAGTTTTGATAATGCATAGTGGAGTGTGGAGTGGTTAATAGTAGCTATCCATCATGTTTTCCAAGTTCTTAGTAAACTAAAAAGATGTGTACCAGTTTTTCTTCAAGTTACCCTTGCTTTGAATTCTAATGCATGTTGAAGTGAAAACTATGCAGAACGGGACAAAATGTCTGCAAAACCATGATGTAGACTACTGAAATTTGAAGATGAAGTGGAACAAAGCTGTGAACTAATGGATATCTAGGAGAGAGTTGATGAATGTTGATCTGTTGAGATTCCTTATGTCTCTCTCTCATCCCCAAACCCATTGGTTTTCATGTCATCATGCAAACTCTCATTAGCACATAAAATTTTTGCAAGCTGAAAGTGGACTATGTGGAACCGGTGAATGTTGACTGAAGGAGAGAAATGAAGTATTCTAGAGATTAGATCTACTGAAAATATCCTACAAAAATTACACACGAAAAAGATTTAAATTTTTTTACTGTTGGTACAGGAACCTATTGGTTCCTGTACCAGCAGTACCGGAACAAAAAAATCTAAAAGAACTAAACCAATACTATTATTATGAGAGAAGAAATATACATTGATGCCATGCTTAAAGAAAAAACCAAAAATTAAACTGTATTCATGCTTGTAAATTTGGAAATGAAATTTATTTTAAAATATTAGAAGCATAAAGGAAATTTCTAAATTACTTATTACATACGATTTCATCAATCATTAACAGTTGAATGCTCAAGAAACCATATTAATTATGATGGGGGATTTTTCCTCTCATCCTTGAACAAGAAAACATGAGGAGATAAGTGGTGTTTGATAAATGAGAAACCGATAGGAAACTAGTAATCCCTATTTAATTTCTCAAAGAATCTATGTCATTCAAGTGATATTGATCAAGTTCGCATTTGAGGTTATTAGACTCCTACAATTATGGGTCCCACCTCTATGAAAATAACATCCTGGGTATGAATGACGGGGTCTTAAGACCATCTTAAGAACATTAGCAAATGGCAACTAGATGAGGTTCATTAGATTTTTGTTCAACCATGCATGCTTCTTCTTAATGATTTACACAAGTATATTATTCATACAAACAAATATAGATTAGGCTTAATGAAATACATCAAAATCAAAACCCATGGATAGAAAGCCTGTTTAGTACTCCGATGGGGTAATTTTGACATTTAAGAAATATCCTTCGGAAGTAGAATGCCCCATTTCCCACGAGCCTATTTAGTACCCTGATGGGTTTGCCTTGTTATACCATAGGTCGGTATCCGCTACCAGCAGACCTGTTCAGTATCCCGACGGGTTAGCCTCTTACACCCATTTTCCATCAAAGGATTTTGTCCCAATATTTACACTTAAGATAAAATTTATAGATTGCTTTTGAATGGGTGAATGGGGAAGCAAATTTGAAAACCTTTTTATAGGATGGGATGGTATTGGGTTGGAAGATATTTTATAGATTTCCCATAAAATATTGTTCGTATGAAAAATAGACTTATCTATCAAGATTAGTCGAAAGACATATCATGGTCAAACTTACTTAATGTGTGGTGGATGAGGCCACGAGAGAATGACATAAAGGTGTCCCTAATCCCTAATTTCATCTTCTCCATATAATATTGTGTTCCCTCACAAGTAGAAGTTTCATTCACTCTACTTCTATTATTTGATAAGAATGCTTGAATAACAAGTTATGATATGAAACTAGGATGTACAAGTTACGTATGGGCATCATTATGCAGACCTTAAAGAATTTGTAAATCCTCATAATATTTTAAAGATTAGGCTTATGAGAAACTTTTATTATTAATAGTCTAAAATCTGCATGTAATAAGAAGAAGAAATATCTTAAGCTATTTTGGTTTTCGATGTTAGATCACCAATATTATATTCATCTCATTTTATTTATTTGAAATGAAACACAAAAAAAATGTTGCATTTATTTAGAACTAGGTTAACTAACATGCAACTTTTACTCTATGCTATCTAAGAACAAGAAATTAAATTTCACGTGTAAGAATATTTCCAATGTAACCATGTGCGTAATAGGTGTAGAAATAAATTCATACTTGGGTTTGAAAGATAATCTTTAATGTATACCAGAATACAAAGAACCAACTGCTTTGATGATGATGTGGAGAGTTGTTGAACAAGAGAGTGGTGCTTTAATGTTATTGTCATCTGGAACCAATGTTCAATGTAATCTTGATGCTCTTGGTTCACTTCCTCATTTAGACCACTCTGCATGTCTCCCTCTATCATTCCATGCATATCATGTTCTTTCAGATGGTTTGGCTCCTGGATGCATACTGGATCTGGTGATATGCATGTCAAGAAATGCTCGATCTCAGGTTCTAATGGAAACTCTTCATTGAATGTGGTCCATGATTCTTTAGTCACTCCTATAGGTTGGAAAGAGTGATTACAAAAGGCTTTTAGATCTTCTTGTGGATGTAGCACATGGAACTCTTCTTCTTCTATCACTTTCGGAGAGGCAGATAGGTTCTTGACTATTGTCAAGATTTGCTCTTCCTGAGAGGTAGAGATCCCAACTGCTGCTAGGATTTGAGAGAGTTTTGTTAAAATCTCCATCATCTTTGAATTCTTGTTGTTCATTGATGGGTCCTATTTCACACATGGATTAGTGTAGAGGAGGGGGTTCTTATAGTGCCCCAAAATTTTTATTTTTATTTTTTTAAATCCTAAGGAAAAAATAAGCAAACTAAAATAAAATGTAAGCAAACCAATTATATACTTGAAGTGCCACCATGTTACTAGGACCCTGCTATCACCAAGTTATCTATTCTCACAAGTTAGCTTCTTTTCTCAGATATATAAAAAATGGCTAACACAAATTTTAACTACTGAAAGGAAGAGGAAAACCTAAATTTGGAGTAACCCCACTAAAGTAGATATGTGGGCTCTTCCCTCACGTCTTACCATCTTCTATCCACCCTTAGGTCATCCTTAAAATCACACCATGCTCACATGTAAATAAATAGACTTGCATCAAAGGAACACTCAAGGATTTAGAGAAATAAAAGAAACTTGCCTATGCTCTAATCCCTTTAGCACCTCCTCGATAATGATGCCAAAATGTTGGGGCTAAATATATGAACTATTAATTCCCACATTTAATTATCATTCGAGGCTTCCAAGAGGACAAAGCTCTAGAAGGACAACATGTCAAGGGACAAACCTCTGTCATGGCCTCCAACAGATCTTCAATTGACGGAAGAAACACACTTTGGAAGGAACACATGTCGAAGGTTGTGATAGGGGTAAGGAGATCAGGCTCCAATAGCCCTACCAAAGATATTACCATGTCACCTACTGGATCCAAGTCATAAGGGAGTGAGCTTACGTTGAGATAATTATCTGCATCGGAAACTAAAGGCATGGGAGACAACGCCACATAATTGACCTGTGGCAGGGGCGATACCATATGCATATACGAACCGTTTAGGGATTTCATTGAGTTGATGGTCAAGTTAGGGCCAAGAAATGAAAGTTTATCAATAATCACCATTCTTCCATCGTGTGAGAAATATATCACACTAAACAAGTGGGTACAATAGCTTTCATAGCATAGACATAATCTCACCCAAGGAGTAAATCGAAATCCAAGGGGTCTTGGACTACCATGACATCAATAAAGACAGTTTTCCCTCCTAAAGTTAAGGGAAACTGGGGAAGGATCCCTAAAGGATGACTGGTTCTTCTGTTAAAAGAGAACAAAGTCTGGGTAACCAACACAAGTTGAGGATAACCCAAATCTTTCCAAGCAAGAGAGGAAAAAATACCAATAGATGAACCTTCATCTATCATCATCTAAGGAACGTCCCAACCACAAACTTGTACTGTAATCTTGAAAGGAACGTGAGATGGAAGAAGAGGTCCACTTAGCATACCCTAGTTAAAAAGGATGGTATCATTACTTGGAGGGGGTTCTATGGGAGAAGGAGCAAATCCCCCTAATAGGGTAGATTCTATATCAATGAGAAAAAGGTGCGCAGCATCAAGTTTACTCTCTACCGGGAGAGTAGGATCGACTGATGGTGAGATTAGATCGACCACTTGGATTTCATTCTCCAAGGGGAGAATGGGGCTGACAGGTGGAAAGGGATCGACCAATTCGGTTTCACTCTCTAACAAGAGAGTGGGATCAACCGAGGATGGGATCAAATCGCCCACTTGGGTTACACTCTCTAACAATATAGTGGGATGGAAGGAGGATGGGATCAGATTGACCACTTTGGTTTCACTCTCTAACGGGAGAGTGGGATCGACCGAGGATGGGATCAGATCAACCACTTTGGTTGCACTCTTTAACGAGAGAGTGGTATCGACCAAGGATGGGATCAGATCAACCACTTTGTCAATTGGTTCAACTAAGGACGTGACCAGATTGACTACATAATTAACCGGACTGACTGATGAAGGGACCAGAGTGATCATTCCATCAACTACAGGTGGGTCGAGAGTAAGATTGCAATAAACAACTGGAATTTGATGCTATGAAACACTCATGTCTTCCAGTAATTTCAAGGCTTCGTCCATATGAAGACAAAGTTGAGTTATATGATGCCCTTTGCATATCATGCACGAGAACTTGACTCTACTTTTATTTTTCCCAACTGTATCATGACTAGTTGACAGGAGGTCACCAACATGTTGCTCAAAGGCTGATGACATGGGTTGGCAAGGTTGTGTTGACCATGCTTCTATAACCTTTGATAGACCAGGGAAATATTTAAGAATATGGATACCCTTACAAATCCTGCAAGGGTACTTGGGCTTACAGGTTGTTTGGGTGATCTTGGCATCATCAACACTCCCAACACGATTATCAGTAACTGGTGGTTGTCTTCCAACATGTCTGGTGGTGGTTGGAAGTTTGGACCCTTGGTATTTTTTCTTCTTCTTATTCTTATTATTCTTCTTCTTATTATTCATCGAGTTACTAGCTTCAAAGCTTTCACTCAATGAAGAAGACAAAATGGAAGAAGAATTTTTAGGTAGAGAAGGTGAAGAAGATCTTACTGGTAAAGAAGGCGAAGGATCAACATGAGGTTGATGGTCTTGGAAGGAAGTGCTTACAACTAAATCTTTAGCTTCATTCGGGATTACCTGAGTGGAAAGAAACCATACTGGTAATCTAATTGTGAGACCTGGAAGGCTCAAAGTAGCGATATGAGGAGGACCAATGTTTCCATAAGAAGGAAAAACAAAAGGTTCCCCTGGAAAAGGGGTTCCTTCATTGGTCATTTAAGGAATTGATGCCATTAAAACAAAGATCCAACCTAGAGTCCGCTAAGGAAAACAAACAACACATGCTAAAAATCTAGGAGGATGAAACAAACAAACAATGAAAAAACAAAACCTTCTCACAATGAACACACTAATTGGTGATGAAATCCAACATCATGAGAACAATACAAGAAGGGGATGAGATAGAGTGGGTGGAAAAGCTGCGTTGACGACATGCTTAACGGACTTAGACCCTAGTGCAAGCTCCCACACATAATCATGGGTATACCCTCCAAGGAGCCCGAGTGATTTTGGACAACATTGATTCCAGGTACTGTGAAGACTTTCCCCTCCACAGTCACCTCGTGTAAAGACCCTAAAGATATAGGCCACTAAATTTACCAATTACAATAGTGATTCTTGGGGAAACAGTCGAAAATCTAATCCACACGTAAATGGAGGGTATCTAGCCTGAAATCAACTTGAAAGGATTCCACTCATCATTGTGGGTATACCTTCAAGCGACTCCCATGATACGCGCGATCTCTACACCAACACCAACAAAGTAGGGTTAGTAACTCTACTAGTCTTAATGCGACCTCGTGATTGACCCTTGTGTTAGAAGGGATTCCTAGGAAAAAATGTAGCAATTTGATTTCACCGCTCCCTAACGCAAGATTCCATGTTGGTTTGCAGCTTTGGAAAGTTATCTTTCACACCTATTCCAAAGACCTACAACTAATCTAATGTAGGTTTGCTACTAGAAAACATAAAAATGTCTAATCAATTTTTATAAGCGCTTTATTTTAAGGCTATTGTTACTCAAGAGGAAAATGGCATGGACTAAATGATGTTTTTACTGACTCTAAACAATGCAAATAGTTCACTTCGATGAAATCTATATTACGAGAAGGAGAAAACGTTTATCATTCTCAAATGCGCAATGTCCCAAAATTTTATTAAACTCATCAATATCAAGATCTTCAAGAAATGAGCCAAAGAGACTATACACCAATACACGATTCTTGGCGCCCCCCAGCCACAAGGGGTTTTTTTTTTTCAGAATTCAAGACCAAAAAAAATAAAAACCATGCAATTTCACTGCTTCAAATGCAAAGATGCCCCCAATCTAATATAAAGCAAGAAATTAGAATTTTTGTTTCAAATATAGCTAAAAGCAGTGAAAACTCTCTATAAAACAAATCAACCCAAAAAAAAAATCTCTTTTAACATGAATTATTCAATAAAAGAAAAATAATTTTGTTCACCAAACAACTCTAAAGAAAAAACAATCCTTTGTAACAGAAAGACACTCAAAGGAAGAGATCAAATATTTCAAAAGAAAACAAGCTAAAACAAAGCAAAAATGGCTAAAATCATATTGAAAGATATCAAGCAAATTGTAAACAGATTGTAATCAAACCCAAAAATTTACCCCAAAACCAAATCCAAGATCTGGGTAAGGAAGAACCATCAAAAATCAATTTTTTCACAATCGTTGCAGGCTGTAGACTAACATAGTGCATCTATCCCTAATCTTCGCAGGCCAGAAAACCAATACAGTGCAAAAATTTGAGGTTTCCATAGGCTAGATATGGAGTAGGATGCGAAGATTCCGCATTGGTCTAAACATGAAGGGTGCAATGATCCTATATCACTGCACTGTCCCTCAAAGTAGGGTGAGAAAATCAAATAAAAAATGGAAAAAAAAAGTATGAATATTTTCCAATGAATTTAAATAGTCAAAGAGTTAATTTAGATCTCCCAGTGACTCAGAAAATAGAACCCAATCAATCAAAGCAATAAATAAAGACAAACTAGGAAAACAATTTGTTCCCCAGTGGAGTCGCCAATTTTTTTATCGGGCCAATTGTTAAGGGCAGACACAAAGCAATCCCCATAGCTTCACTACGAAACTAGAACAAAACAAGACAGTGCAACACTCTTTCCTTAGATTTCAATTATCAAATGAGAAATGGATCTAGAACATACCTTTTAAATATCAAATATCTGACTTCACCAATGCAATCCAAGCTCCGTCACGAGGCTTATAGAGAAATATCTGCAAATAAACACAAGCCAATGAAGAAAATAATAACATAGTCTATTTGATATGAAACTATGTACGTGATCAAGGAAGCATACAATATGAACAAATAACATTCATATAGGAAAAAAAAGTATATTTGTATTAAAGAATGTGGAAGAAATACACAACCAGATGCCTTGATGTCGTCAGGTTCCTTCCAAGAGTTCCTTTTTTCCCACACACTTATAATCCAAGGATTTTGAGACTTTAGATTTGATATCTACCCACAATCTATCTTGACAAAGCAAAGCTAAAAGCCAACATACAAGATCCAAAAACTCCAAGCTACAAAACTCAATAAAAAATCCAATCTCAAAAGCTAAGCTAACTCAAGCTCAATCCAACCAACTTTCTCCATGAGATCTCCTCTCCTTTTATAAACTGAAGAGGATAAGGTGAGCAGGTTATGATTATCCCACTAAATCATTAAATTAAGTAAGATCCAATCGTCTGGATGCCACCTCACCATAGAAGCTTCTCCTTCTAGAAGAATCGAGAAGACACTTGTTTTTCCCACGTACAAGAATTTTCGCACGCTAGCTATAGTGTAGCCTACGGAAACTCCACAACCTAGCTTTAGTAAAGTCTGCGAAAATCAAGAATTTCTGCACCCTGTGTATAGAGAAGCCTGCGGAAATCCTCTTTAATAGGGTTTTTACAAAGGAAAATACAACTTCTTCTCTCAGTAAAAGTTCTTCTCCCTTATTTCTTCAGGAATTCAGGCCACTGACCCCTCTGAAGGAAACAAATAGGTTTACATCATTAATGATCATAAATGTGAAGAAAATAATGTGTAACAACCCTCACAGCCAAAGAAAAGAAAAGGAAGCCACAACGCACACAGCAAGGGACCAAGTCGATATGGTCGCCCTCAGGAAAACCAGTCCAATATGCAATAAAAAAAGGGAAATGAGAAGATGAATAAGGACAATGGTGTGAGTATCATAAAATTCCTTGGCACAACACTGAAAAATGTCACTCCAAGTAGTCCCTCATGGTCGAGTTGAACGCTTCTGATTCAGAGGCTGATTTTGATTCCAAATCAAATACTGAAGGAGGGAAACAAATTATTGACGTTGAACCTAGTACCACTATCTCTACCACCAAATTTTGGCCAAGCAAACCAGAAGAGCCAGAGGAAGGGGAATGCCTCTTTCACTCATAGATGTGGGTAAAGGGTGCTTCGATTCATTTCATTGTTGTTAGCGATAGTCAGAAAAACCTGATTTCAATAGAGTTCTTCAAGTGGATGGACCTAGCAATGAAACTACACCCACAACCTTACACCATAGGCTAGCTTCGCCAAGGAAGAGATCTTTTTGTCAGCCAAAAGTGTCATCTGCCCTACGACATCAATCCTTTCAAAGATGAGGTACTGTGTGATATTTCTCCCCTTGAAGTTTGTGTTGTTCTTTTAGAACAACTATATTTGTGAAAGTGTCATGTTGTGTATGAGTCTAGACCCCACAGTGTTATTATTACTTTGGGTAGACAATTGTACAGGATCCTAGAGGTAGCGTCGCCTATTGCTATTTATATAATCTCTGCTAAGAAATGCAGTAAGGTCATTTCACAAACTGAGAAGTTCATATTTTTTGTGATCCATGCTCCCAGTAAGAAGAAGGTCACCGCCACATCCATTCCCTCTACATATAGCCTTTCTTTGTAGTAAAAGAAAGTGGACGGGATCATGGAAGAATACAGAGACATCTTCTCCTCACCTATAGGGGTATTGACACATTGCCAAGTCAAGCATACAATTGATCTAAACCTTGACACACCTCTACCTAATGGACCATTCTATTGGTGATCACTGATGTAAAATGATGAAATCAGATGTCAAATCTGAGAGCTTCTTCAAAAGGGGCACATCATACCTAGCTCCTCCCCTTGAAGAATCCTGATTGTACTGGTGCAGAAGAAGGATGGGACTTGGCGACTCTACATTGATTACAAAGCCTTAAACAAAATCATAGTTAGGAACCACTACCCCATTCCCATTATTGATGACCTTCTTGACCAACTCAAGGGGGTAGGTTTCTTCAGCAAGATTGACCTAGAGTTCAACTACCACTAGGTTCCCATCGAACCAACTGATGTATGGAAGACAACCTTCAAGTCTAAAGAAGGTCTCTACGAATGGCTAGTCATGCCCTTTGGATTAAAAAATGCACCATCCACTTTCAAGAGGTTGATGGATGATGTATTGAGACCCTTCACCAAATCCCTTGTGGTAATATATTTGGATGACATCCTCATCTTCAACAGAATGTGGGAGGAGAACATGTGACATATTCAACAGGTTTTGAGCACTCTGTG
This sequence comes from Picea glauca, assembly GCA_000966675.3. Lineage (NCBI taxonomy): Eukaryota > Viridiplantae > Streptophyta > Pinopsida > Pinales > Pinaceae > Picea > Picea glauca. The sequence goes on along the minus strand of JZKD02S0140204.1, from coordinate 319,686 downwards.
ACAACATAAGCTTTATGCCAACTTGGAAAAATGATCTTTTGGCATGAACAAGGCCCAATAATTGGGTTTTATTATTGATGAGTATGGGATACATTTTGATCCATCTAATATCCAAGTCATCTGTGGTTGTCTAGCCCCGACCACACTGACTGAGATTTGAAGCTTCTTGGGACTAGCCAAATTCTACCGATGGTTCATGTTGGGATTCTCCCATATTGCATGGGCCCTCAACCAGGTGACCAAAGGAGGTGGTAGGGCCAATTTCATGTGGGGGAAAGAGCATAAAAAAGAATTTGATGATTTGAAACATTGCTTGTGATGAGCTCAAGTACTCTCCTTGTCTAATATACAACAACCATTCGAGATTGAGACTGATGCATCTGACTATGCTTTGGGTGCAGTTCTCACTCAACATGAGCATCTGATGGAATACCATAGTGAGACACTCTCTGATACTATCTGGAAATACCCCACCTATGAAAATGAAGTATATTCCATTGTACAATCATGTCGTCAATGGAGACATTAAATTTTGGGGAAAGAGACGATCATACACACTGATCACAAGCCTCTGTAGTTGATACAGACACGGGGTAAATTACAGAAAGACAACCATCAGAACTAGTCCACTTACTTGTAGCAATTCCATATCAACATCAAGTATAAGACATGTATCTCCAATCATGTCGTTGACTACCTCAATCAACCTCTTGTGGCTACACTCACCACTGTGGTCCATTCCTGTGGACATGAAGCATCTGAGTGGCCCCAACTTTATCAATAAGATCCATATTTCACTACCACCTATCAGCTCTTGGGTACAGGTGCAACTGTCACCGATTTTCACATTCAGGATAGAATCTTATGCCACCTAGCCATCTATGTGTTCCTACAAGTGAGCGGGCAAGGATTATTTGGGAATCCCACTATATTCGGGTGGAAGGACCTTTTGGTGTAGAGAAAATTGTGGTCATTCTTCAGAAAAATTTATATTGGCCAAAACTTTAAAAGGACGTCAGAGAGTATATCAGATATTTCACTACCTGTGCCATTGAGAATCAAGCCATAAAGAAGCAAGTATTATACACCCCTCTTCCTATTCTTGAGAAGCCTTGGGAATCCATTTCAATGGATTACATGTTTGTCTTGTCGTTCATCAAGACAGGAAATGATTGCATGTTTGTGGTCATTGATTGGTTTTCGAAGATGGCCATCCTCACAACCTGTAAGAATAATGTTATAGCAGAATATACTGCCAATATCTTCTTCGAACAAGTGTGGGTCCACTTTGGAATACCACAAACCATCATCTATAACTGAGATAATAGGTTCCTCAAGACATTTTGGTCGAGTCTCTGGTCTCTGTTGGACACCAAGCTCACAAAATCCATTGCTTTTCACCCCCAAAATTATGGCCAAACATAGGTCATCAATCGGATGATTGTGAATATTCTTCATATGTACATATATAAGAATCCACGTACATGGGATGAGAGTCTACCATATGTCCAACAAAGTTATAATAGGGCTCTCCATAGTTCCACCGGTCATATCCCATTTCAGGTGGGTCTAGGATTCCATCCCTTTGGAGCCATTGATGTTTCACTTCCTCTTGCCACCAAACCAATGAAATATTCCCTTGATCAATATGCAATCGAAAAACCCACCAGATTCATTGAGCGGATTCAACATATCCACCAATAGGTCCAGGATATTTTGTATAAATCCAATGCTAAGTACAAGAAGTGCCATGATCAACACATGGTACCACACCAGTTTTAGGTTGGTGAAAAAGTATGGTTACATTTGCAGAAGGAGTATCTCACCAGGCCCCATCAAAATCTTCACCCACTTCATTATGGGCCTTACACTATCACCAAGGTTGTGGGTAGCAATGATTTTGAGCTCAACACTCCACCCTTCCTTGGTCTGCATCCAGTGTTCAATGTGGACCTCCTTTGTCGATATTTTCTAGCATTATTGGACACCTCAGAGGTCATAGAATAGTTGAAACCAACATAGATCAACCCTGACTGCATTGAAAAAGAATCCACTGATCAAATAGTGGACACACAGGTCAAGGGCACTCCCCAACAAAGGATCCATCTTTTTCGAGTTGTCAAGGTAGGGCAACTCGTACACCAAGGCAAGTGGCTCACTTGGGGAAAAATACAACATAAGTTTCCTCACCTGATGGGGGAACTCAACACAATGGATACCATTTATTCCTATGGGGGAGGATTGATCCAGATGGATATTGGTGGCCACCCACCTATTCCAACTAGCTCCTCTTGTCCGTTTTTGTCCAACATGTTCTTATGTACTTATTTTTAATCATGGGTTCTACACTTCTAGGGATGTGTGAAGCCCCAAACATCCTCTAGATGGATACCGATTGCCTCTTTCCTAATCCAACTAGCTTATTTTGTATGTTTTCATGCCAACACATCTTGTTGTACTTCCAAGGCCATTATGGAGTCCTAAACAATGTTCTTTTGGCTCGCCACATTCAAACTATAGATAGAGTCATATTTTGATGGAAAAATGTGTAGCTCTCTGAAATACCTTTCTAATGGGATATCACACGCCTAAAACGGAGGTCGTATTCAAAATTTACGACCTTGGGAAGTTGAGGTACCAACTTACACCAACTTACCCATAGGGGCCCACATGACTTTTGGTGTTTTAGCTTCTAGGGTTAGGTTTTTGGATGTCTAGGGTTTTGGAATTCATGAGTAATATAAAAAAGGCCTACAGAGTCTCATTCTAATCCATTTTTCTTAGATGGATGCACGTACAATCCACATCTCTTCTCATAGATAACTACCATCATTTGAGCAAGTGTTTCAGTTCTACAGTTTTACAGTTTCATCATATTTCATTATTCAATAAAAGATATTGTTCACTGGATATTTGTTTTATTCTTCATATATCTATGTTTATTTTATTCAGTTTGTTAATTAGTTCATTCTGATCCTAAATCCGGATCAATTCTTAGCATCTCATAGGGAGCATGCCATCCCCTGTGAAGCCAAATGTTAGCACATAGAATTGTAGGGGTCAAAATGAGTCACACCTTTGATTTTTACATTTTTTACCTTGACATGTCACAACTCAAAGTTGTACACAAAGTTCCCTTTGTCATCATATATCCATTTAAGTGTCAATTCAAAGTTAGGTGTATATGCTTCCAACTCACTAGGAGACTTCAGAGTGTGCATTAAGTACCTCATGCATTATTTTGTCATCATTGCAATTAAAGGATCATGTCAAAGAGGATTTCATTGTTTCCAGAGCCTACATTTAACCACTTATTTAGGTATTATGTCATCCGATTTTGTAACAGTCTCCTCTAGGTGTGCAATTCATGTTTGAATTAGGGGTTGCAAATCGGTAGACAAGTTCTGCGAATTGGCGCAGGGAACTGGTAGAGAGGTGCTACGAATTGGCATTGCAAACTCTAATAGTATGATAAATCCGAGCTATGGGAAGGATTCCAACTATCAGGGAAGGTTTGAATGGTCTCATAGGAGTTAGTTGGACATGAGGGACATGTGTTTCATCTCCAAATCAAGTAGAATGACATGTTTCAAAAGGCATTTATCACAATAGACAAGATCCCAAAAAATAAGAATTTGTTAGGTTTTTGTTGGAATATTTTGTAACAAGACTCCTAGATGGAGGGGGATTCTATGTAGCTCCTTGGTTTCAAACTCCTTAGGGTATATAGAGATAATTCACTTTATATGAGAGGGATTTTGATAAGGAAAGGGTTCATTCAATGACCCAAGAGAGGTTGGAGAGAGTTGGAGCAATGCAATTTCCCTGTGTGTGCTCATTTGTAAGCCCGAGGGTCTGTTTTGTGAATATTTTTTCCATTGAATACTCATGAGATCTGGCATATCAGATTGTTATTTCTTTGTTTTTCATATACATTTTCATCTTGCTTGAATATGATTACTATTAATGTAGGTTTGATTAGAAATATTATGTATGATATTTCTATGGTAAAGGATTTGTTGCAGAAGTTTATTACATGTTATATTTAAGCATTCACATTCATTATTGGAAAGGATTTCCAAACAATGAATGTTTAGAACAATGGATGTTATCAGTTGAGTAGGGTGTGAGGATGATGTTTTCACTTATATGTTGACCCTTATTTCTTTCTTTCTTTCTTTCATCATCATACAATATATTTATCTGATAGGCAACTTGATTCCCTTCAATCTACAAAATTCTTATGACTCCATTTCCCAATGGTGTAGCCTATTGATCTACATTTTTCTTACCTCTCCCTTTTTTTCTCAGTGTTGTTGATCCATATACTCAAACCAATTTAATGTATTTATATTCTGATGGGTATTTGGATTTTACTTACAACAGTCTAAGTGTGACTTCTAGTGCTAACACATGTCACTGCCACATGTCCCAATATGGTAGGTGTACGAAAAGGGGGAAGAAACTTAGGATATGAAATAATATTAAAAAATTAAATGTAGGGTTTATGGAGTCATGGGAATGCATAGGTAAAGGAGGTAGATAAGGGGATAAAAATGGTAATATTGATTAAGTATAAGGTGAAAAAGGGGAATGAATAGTGCATATTGGTGAATGTGGGATTGCAGACTTGTGGACATAAACACTCAAGAAAATGTTGAAGGATGGTATGTGGCAGGAAAATGTTGACGAATGGTATGTGGGCCTGCATCCACATTTCAAGAAAATGAGTAAGTATGAAAAAGGGAAAAGTGCATTGTGGAAGACAAAAAAGAAAGAGGTGAAAAATGTATGTAGTGTAATTGCATACCTGCGGACCTATGGGCATGCAAACCTAGGACTTATTCCTACCCGGTATTTCTAGTCTCGCGGGACTCAAATTTAAGTATGTGTAAGAAGAGTAAAACATGGTAAGTGTTGGGGAGGTAAGTAGTAGTGGGTTATGTGAGTCGTAGGGTTACATTAAAATAAGAAAATGGAAATGAAATATGAAATTTGGGAAACAAAAAATGGAAAAATGGAAAAAGGAAAATGTAAATGAATTACGATAATTAACTAGAAAATGGAAATCAATTATGGGAAAATGGAAATGAATGTAGAATTTGTGAAAATATAGAAAAACGAAAATGGAAATAGGAAAAGTAAAATAGTAAATGGAAAATGAAAATGGAAATGTAAAATGCTAAATGCTAAATGGAAATGAATTATGAAAATAATAATGAAATAAAAAGTGGACATGGAAAATTAAAATGAATTGTGAAAATCACTAAGTGATGGGTATTATGAAAATTAACTAAGTGGATATTGAAAATTAAAATGGGATAAGTATGGAAATGCATTAAGTATGAAAATGGTTAAATGTGGAAATGGTTAAGTATGGAGGATAATGATGAGGGATAGTAGAGTGGGAAGAAGGAAAATGGCTAAGTATAAAGTGTGGAGAGTGGAGAATGAAGAAAATGGAAAAATGGATAAGTATGGGACGAGGTTATTATGTGGGTCACGGATGTGAGAGGGTCATTATGTAAAATGTGGTACTATAGATTATGAGCATTGAAAAAGGTAAGTGGGATAGTCATGTGTCCCACATCCACATTCTAATAAAAATGGTTAAGTATGGGGCAACAATATGTGAGAGAAAAAATGGCATATCTTGGGAATATGAGCTCTGATTTGAAATATGTAAAGTGATGAATAGAGATGCGACATAGGGGTATTTAGTGAGAATATAAACATAGGAATTTTCCTTCCTTCAACATCTCTTATTTTATTTCTCTTTTGTTTCAATGAGGAACCATCTTTGTTATCATTTTATGATGAATAACTGAAGGGATGAAGCTGATTCGAAAATTGTTAGATCTTCATGATCAACAACTAAAGATTATTTATAACTTTCTAAGTTTGAGGAAAACAAATTTGGCCTCTATTTGATGCATGAAAACACATAAACATTTGTATCCAATTGTGGGACAGTAACCCTTGGTGAGTTGTTGAGAATCCAACATCTTGTTTTGGCTTCCTTCTCCACTGGGCTATGGAGTCATATTCAAAACAAATTCTTGTAATTCCTCTTCCATTGGTTTGCTGAGTCATATTCAAACATTTCATACATCTAGAAAATTATTTATTATGCAAAAAATGTATTTAAGAAACAAATTATGTACAGACCAAATCTATTAACCCTATGTTACTTGCAAGAAAATGATACTTTTCAAGTGTAAGTAGACTTCCAATTGATCCATTTAAGAATCCAACTGATCTATGGAATGAAATCTAGAATTGAGGAACATGTAAGGGATGCTATCAAGGAGTGAAAATCATGCCCAAAGTGTACTAAAGTAAGAACGAATCGAATATGACCAAAACATGATTTCATTGCTTGGCCAACAATGCTTTGGAACCATGATTCAATATAATGAATTCTTGGTTTCTCATGATTGCTATTGTCTTTAGTTGGATGAGGAGTTTCCAATTTGAAAATGCTTTCATCTTTCTACTTATCCCCATCCGAAATTCTTGATTCATTGGCGACATCCTGAAAGAATTCTTGCTTCATGGAATGAAAATATTGCCCATCATTGTTCTCAAGATTAATTTCTTCCACCAATTATTCTTTTTTTCCAATGCTCTTGTGACATTTCATCATATGTTACAAGATATTCCATATGAGTATGTTGGCTGAAATCTTCTTTTTCATTTGGTGGAGGCTCGTCAATTTCATTTTTTATTTTTTTGCTCGAAAGATCTTCATATGGAGTATATGAGAAGCTTAAATATTGCACTTTAAAATTGGAATTTCCATTTTTGTTTTTAGAAATATGACTCAAAGAAACATTTTCCATTATTTGATTAAAATTTTCTTCCAAATAATTCACTTCATTGTCTTGTGTCCATATGAGAGAGGGTGGGTTGGCATCAACATTGAAAGAATCAGAAAGGGCATATGAGTGCATTCTTGGGATGAACATTTCATCAAATGAAGTTTCCAAGACATCCCAATTGGTAATGGTTCTAGGAAGAGCATCCCCACATAGAGTTTGTGTAAGCAATATGCATGTAACATTATCTTCAGTGAGATTGAAAACATCACATGTGATTTTGAATTTAAGTAAGTGCTTCTTTGCATCCTATGAAGTATTCCCAAATAATGTGGAAAATATTTCAATATAAATGTTTGGCATTTGAAAATCTACTTTTGCATATTTAAAGGTAATCACCTCCTTGTTTGGTTACTTCCTCATTTTTCTGCATCTTGAAAATCCGTTAATGGTCTCGGTGGAGAAGGAAAAGTAGTTTCACAACATGAACAAAGTTCTTTGGTGGATCCACCATGAATATTTTCTTGAGATTATTGAATCTTTCCAATGGTGTTGCCAAGGATTTCAATATTTTTTTTAATGGAATCACCAAGGATTTCATCTTTCTGAATATTTGATAGTTCATGGATATTTTTTAGTTCATTTAAATATATCTTGATAATCATTTTATAAACCCCATGGATCTAGAACATGTAGCAATCCTCTTGAATATTCTTTTCAAAACTTTGAACCATGGAGACTATGTTTCCTCAATCAGATATGTAAACAAGGTCTTAGAAACCTTGAAAATAAATTATTCTCCAATATAGTCACAAAAAATGTTGATGTTCACATTGGTCATGATCCAATCAACAACATTATGAGTGTTGGATTACTGAGAGGGGGG
>JZKD02S0140204.1:300261-310324 GCA_000966675.3 Picea glauca | reverse complement strand
TCCATTACCCAAACCTTTGTGCTATGGGTCTTTCTTCAAGGGTTGACATCAATGACAACCAACCTTAATCAACAATCTCCCCCTTTGGCATTCATGGCAACACTCTGATGCAACAATGAAATGATATCAATCATGCTCCCCCTGAAACCATGCCTCTATCCTCTGCATCTGATAAATCTCTCCCCATTTGTCATCAATGGAAAAGGTATCTTTCCATCCGGGGCTTCTCTCCCTGACAGACTGTCCTCTTATGGTGCTTCCTCATGTACATCTAAGAAATATAAGATAATCATTCAGAAAGCATTCATTTTTGGAGTATAAATAACTCCAAGTCTTTGGCGAAGATGTTCAAAGGCTTCCCATGGAAGTGGTTTTGTAAAGATGTCTGCCACTTGTTCTTTTGTGCCCACATACTCAACTCTGATGTTCTTTTCTGCAACTTGTTCCCGTAGAAAGTGATACTTGACTGGAATGTGCTTAGTCTTGGAGTGCATCACCAGGTTTTTTGAGATACTGATGGCACTTGTATTATCAAAATATATTGGAATGGGCTCATCATACTCAACCTGTATATCTGTCCAAGTTTGTTTCATCCAAAGAACCTGTGTACAACATGCTGCTGCTACAATATACTCTACCTTGGTTGTAGATAGAGATACCAATGATTGATTCTTTCTTAGCCATGATACCAAACAGTCACCTAAGTAGAACATTGCTCCACTGGTGCTTCGTCGGTCATCAATACAACCTGCCCAATATGAATCTATGTAGGTGTTAGAGATATTTCTTGTAAGGGGGGCTAGAACGCAAAAGAAGGGATTAAAAACCCACTTGTCCGAAGTTTCGGGCGACAATGCGCCCATGGTAAGCAGTGAGCAAGTCCGAGTGGTCCATATTTGAGTGCCTAAATCAACGGTGCATGTTGGATTCCAGACCCCCCTTGCCTTTCTACCTTTAAGCGGTGGGGGGTTCGGAATCGGGGGTGCACATCTCCAACGATCTAGATTAGTGCGCCCAGATCAATCGCAATGAAGGCAATTCCGGACCCCCCGCACCTTTCTACCTTTAAGCGGAGGGGGGGGTCCAGAATCACAGATGCAGCTTTCCGATGGCCATGATTGAGGAGCCCGGATCAACGACCCATGAGCAGCCTCATCCCTCTCAGCTACCCTGGCTTTAAACCGTGTGGGCCCACCTCCCNCCGGATGAACGACCCATGAGCAGCCTCATCCCTCTCAGCTACCCTGGCTTTAAACCGTGTGGGCCCACCTCCCGTCATGTTATCTTCCTGCCCGCCTTTCCCCTTCTGTCATGTGTCATCGTTCCCCCTCTCCATCACTCATCCACATGGCCTCTTCCTCATCTCATCGTCTATTTACCGCCTGCCACGTGTCCCGTTCCTTTCCACGTCTATCCTCTTGTCTCTTGTGCTTGATCCTTTGCCAAGTGTCTCTCCTTCAACCTTCTTCGCCTCCCTATCTGTTCAGGCCCTGTCCACATAATCCGACGCCACCACCCCTGTCATGCGCCCCATCCTTCGCACCGGCCTCTACGCTTACCTGTCCTCCAAGCTGTTCAGTTATTCCAGGTGGCAGCGTGAGGAGTACTCCATATCTCGAAATGTTGAGTTGGTTGGGCCGTTCTCAATCTCAAGAAGCAGTTATTGAAGCGGTTGGTGGTGGTTAGACATCGTCTCCAAAATAATGGGAAAGTCCTACATTAGATTAAAGGCATGTCGATTCGTCGAATAAACTATCAGAAGACTGATCGCGTCTGCCATAAGTTGCATGATTATTCAAAGATTGCAGCTGCAGAATGTCAGAAACCATGCAGACGCAATCCTTCAATGCAATTTCTTGGTTCCGCCGCTGTTGTTGTTTTGAGTATATGAAGGCATTTTTCCCATTTTGTATCTATTGATGGTAGAGCTAAGCTCCTGACTGTAAAGTTTCAGCAAACATTCTAGTTTCCTAGTTATGCCTCTATGTTTGAGACTTCTTGGTTTATGACAAACAGTTCTTCTTTTTCCATCTTTGTTTCATCTTATGCTGGAGAGTTCACAGTTGAATGATTCACGTGGATTGTTGCATTTATGTTATGATAAATGATTTGTCATGACATCTTTGTATTCTCTTGTTTTGTGTGTTTGAATATAAAGAGACTTTGTGTTCGAATGCTTTCTCCTCCAGTCTGTTGGAAGCCTGATGCCTATAGTAGACCCTTGCACCCTTCTCATGAAGTCTTCCCCCTACTCACCCTTTATTGCAACTCACTGTTTGGAGTTTATCAAGACCTCACTCGTTCATGCATGCCTAGTCTGGTTGCTGAGTTGAGACAATACTGTTCTGAGTTTCCTTCCTTTTGATCACCCCTTCAAACAAATCATGACATTAAAACTGATGGGCGTCAGGCTCTGCTCCTGCAAGCAATCCAGGAGTGACTTCCGTCGCCAACATTTCTGGAACCATTGCCGGGGATGATGTTGAATATATTGCCTGGGATTGAACGACAAAGATTAATCTAATTCTGAAGGTGCATCAGATATCAGAACTTGAAGATTGCTACTGTGCACCTGACGACTCCACTGTGACGACTCCGCTGGGGAGAACCTGTTCTATCAACTGTGGCTTCGAGAGGCAGACACACGAGTTCTAATCCACACCTGCCTTTAGCTACACCAGGAGCTGACTCAGAAGCAGTGCACAGAAAGGGAAAGAGCTCTGCGAAAGAAGTGTCCATCGTTGAAACAGGTAATGCGCCTTCCCCTTCTGTGAGTACTCCATTGTCTTATTCTCAGCTTCCTAGTCGTCCTTCCTTTGAGTTTTCCCGTTTTCTAAATTTCGGGAGTGTTCCTACTGAGTTTTCTCCTCCTGGTCTAGTATCAGAGGGAGAGATCCTTGTCACTCCTCCTTCCCTAGAAGCTGTGTTTCCAAATAGACCTCCGGTCTCAGAAGATTTCACCACCCTTCCTGTTATTACTACTGCTGCACGGAGAGAAGCATCTGCACATTCAGGTTCTTTAGACTTTTCTTTGTTTTTCCCATCATCTCCCGTCCACACTCTTTCTCCTCCAAGTTCTCCCCTACCTAATATCCCTATGGATGGTCCTAATTGCCCTCGAAATAGAATGGATGTCATAGTCTCTACCAAGCATTCTCCTTTAATCCTACACCATTCTATGAATCCTCTCCCTGCTGGAGACTACTTAAAGCACATGCCCAAGTTCACTGGGGAAGGGGACATAACTGCAGAAGAGCACCTGACTGCCTTCTACAGTTATGAAGATAACCTCAATATTGAGAATGAATATGTTTGGATGAGAGTCTTTGTCCAGATTTTGGATGGTGAGGTTAGAAAGTGGTTTAGGGGACTGACCCCTGGATCTATTACTGGAATTGAAGCCCTGGATAATGTTTTCCTGAGGCAGTGGGGGGATAGAAAAGATTACATATATTACATGACAAAGTTTGGGTCTCTGAAGAAGCAGGAAGGAGAGTTTGTTTCTAACTTCTCCAAAAGGTTCAATAAGTTGTATAACAAGATTCCTGCAGAAATAAATCCTTCAGAAGCCTCTGCTCAAATTTCATATGCTAGAGCATTTGACCCTGATTTCTGTCTCGTATTAAGAGAAATAAGAGCCACCTCTTTAGCTCAGATGCAAGATGAAGCTATAGAAGTGGAATCCAACATATTGGCAGCTAACAGGCTAAGAAACTAGGCCAACACAGACAGAAGAAAGGAAAGGTCGGAAGCCTCAACTTCCACCCCATCATTGCCCCACTCTCAAGTAAATGAGCTGACCCAAGTAATGAACTTCCTTAAAGAAGAGGTGGAGAGACTGAGGGTAGAAAGGAATCAGATGTATAGGGTTCCTCAGAACACTGAAAATAAAGGGGGTTTCAGAAGACCAAATAATATTTCTCCCACGACTATGCACAGAGAAAGAGGAAGAGACGGAGAAGACCAAAGAATTTAGGCTCCCTTTCAGAACAATGTTGTGGCTGATGAAGAAGGGGAAACAGATGAGCCTGAGCCTAAAATCCACTCTGTAGAAGTCACTCCTCCTTTCCCTCATTTGACTCAATCAACAAACGAGGAGTCTCTCATGAACAATCAACTAAATGAATTGAGCAAGGGAGACAAAGCTAGTGGAGGCCAGGGCAGGTATAACCTGAGAGCTGACAAAAGGGCAGCAACATCTGATATTCCAGAGCCGTCCACCAGAGCAGAGAATCCTGCTAATGAGATAGCAGACAGTCATAGAGGTAAGAAGGCCCAACCCCTCTCTCCAATTGTCCAAAGTTAGGTTCCTGAAATTAGAGAAATTCCAAAGCCTACATCTTCTTTTAATTTCGAGCATGAGATTCAAAAAATTAGAATCCCTGTGCCCCTCACCGAGCTAATCAAACATGATGAATTCAAAAAGCGCTTTTCTGACCTTTTGAAATCTAAAACCTCCAGCCCTCCCACAGACTTCATAAACCTCCAAGATGAAAGGCCTGCAGTTGTACTAGGTCCTATGGTGGAAGACAAAGATGACTCATCCCCTCCCTTCTACACTTCCCTGAACATACACGATAAGGTGTTGCACAACTGCTTGATGGATTCAGGGGCCTCTCATAACCTCATGCCCAAAGTTGTCATGGAAAAATTAGGACTGGAATTCACCCGAGCCTATCATGACCTCTATTCTTTTGACTCCAGGAGAGTGCAGTGTTTGGGAGTCATCAAGGACCTGGTAGTCTCTTTGTTTCAGCTGCCCATGAAGAGCATGGTCATGGATATTGTGGTAGCTGATGTTCCCCCCAAGTTTGGCATGTTTTTGTCAAGATCTTGGATTAAGATACTGGGAGGGACGTTACAGATGGACCTCACATATGCCACCATTCCGGTCTTTGGGGGAGAACATAGGAGATTGTACAGAGAATCCCAACTAGCCTATATAGTCAGTGATGAAGCAAACCCTACCAATCATCCCATCTATGCCTTAGACACTGACTTAGGATCTATCTTGTTTCATCTCACTGAGACTCCTGAACCCCCTTTGCAAATCAAAAAGTAGCCCATTCTCAATTAGGAGACCCCCCCTCCAACTACCTCTGTTTGGAAGATGTTCTTTGACGGAGCTTCCTCCAGTATAGGTGCAGGTGTCGGGATCGTATTCAAATCCCCTTCTCAAGAAACCATATCACTGTCATACAAGATGGAATTTGAAGTCACCAACAATGTGGCAGAGTATGAAGCTCTGGTTCTGGGATTAAGAGCTGCAAAGGAAATGGAGATCAGGGAGATAGCTGTGTTCGGGGACGCAGAATTAATCGTCCAACAGGTCAAAAATTTCTATCAAGCCAAGCACCCTCATCTCAAGAATTACAGAAACGAGGTATGGGATCTAATCAACAGTTTCTTCCTGGCTTTCAACATCTCTTTCATTCCAAGGGAAGAAAATGCTCCAGCCGACTTTCAAGCCTTTTCAGCTAGTTTGTTCGAAGCTCCTGCGCTGCCCGCTGACAGATCATAGGTGGAAATAAGATACAGAACCTCTGTACCAGACAATGTCAAATATTGGAAAGTATTTGAGGATGATCGGGAGATCGAAAAGTTTCTCCAATCAGTAGATGACTTTTCTGCATTGCACATAGATAAAAATCCTGAAGAGGAAGATGACCATCACCCCATGGAATTTTTGAATAAAATTGTTGATCACCAGATCGTTCAGCTACCGAGCAATCACATTCCGAGAGAAATGATCCCATTAGAAATATTGTTCGACGGGAATGATGTGGCAGTAAAAGGTAAGGTTTCAGGTGATGATGATGACACAGCTGAATGTAACATAGGCACACCTGAGGAGCCAAAGTTTGTCAAGTTGTCAAGAAGTTTGACCGAAGGGCAGAGGATAGAATATATCAAGTTGTTGAAAAATTTTGTTGATGTGTTTGCATGGACCTACAAAGACCTCAAAACATATGACACATGAGTCATCGAGCACAAGATCCCACTAAAAGAGGAGGCTAAGTCGTTCAAATAGAAGCTGAGGCAGATAAATCCCATGCTGCTACCTGTCATGGAGAAAGAGGTAAAGAAGCTGTTGGATGCCCAAATCATTGTCCCCTTGAGATACTCTGACTGGGTAGCCAATTTGGTCCCGGTAAGAAAGAAGAGTGGAGAAATCAGACTTTGTGTCGATTTCAGGAACCTGAACAGGAGTTCAAGAAAGGACAATTATCCCCTGCCCAACATGGAACACATATTGCAGAAGGTCATTGGTGCATCTAGGATATCTATGATTGATGGCTTTTCTGGCTATAATTAGATATCAGTTATGCCTGAAGATAGATAAAAGACAACCTTCACCACTCCTTGGGGCACGTTCATGTATGCCAAAATGCCTTTCCGACTGATGAACGTAGGAGCAACATTTTAGCGAGCCATGGACATAGCCTTCATCGGAGAAAAAGATAAGTTTGTGGTGATTTACCTAGATGACATAACAGTCTTTTCCAAGACTGATAAAGAGCATCGCTTCCACTTGAAGAAGGTTTTCCAAAAATGTCGCAGGTTTGGCCTTTCCCTGAATCCCAAGAAGTCATTGTTTGCTATGCAGGAAGGGAGACTGTTAGGCCATATAGTATCAGCAGAGGGAGTGAGAATTGACCCTGACGGGGTAGAAGCAATTCAGGCCCTGTCCCTTCCCAGATCTAAGAAAGAGGTTGAGGCATTTCTGGGAAGGATTAATTTTCTGAGGAGATTTGTTTCAAATTTTTCTGAGTTGGTGAAACACATCACAACCATTCTCAGAAAGGGGAATGAAGTAAAATGGACCACTGAACCCAGGAAGTCTTTTGACCAAATAAAGAAGGCATTGACTGAGGCACCTATGCTAGCCAGTTCCGATTATTCCAAAGACTTTCTGATATTTTCTTTTGCTTCTTGTGATACAGTAGCGACAGTTCTACTGCAGAAAAATGATCAAGGGCAGGAGCAGCCGATTGCCTTCTTTAGCAAGGCGTTGAGAGATGCAGAGCTCTGATACAAGATCATGGAGAAGTAGGCTTATGCCTTGCTGAAAGCTCTCAAGGATTTCAGAGTCTATGTCTTACACTCAAAAAGCATTGCATATGTCCCTTCAACTGCTGTGAAGGCCATTCTTATACAACCTGACATAGATGGGAAAAGAGGTAAATGGATCGCCACGATCCTAGAGTTTGACCTGGAGATTAAGCCCACCAAGTTGATAAAGGGGCAAGGTTTAGCCAAATTGCTGGCTGAATCAAATTGCAGGGCCCTGGGAATCAATTTCATCAATGAGCAAGCTGAGTCATCCAATAGGGGTTCCCAAAGCACTGTACCACTGGTAGAATGCACCTGGTATAAGGATATTCTGTATTTTCTGCAAGAATTGAAGCCTCCTGATGGACTGGGGAAAGGTAAAGCCAGAGCCTTAAAGCTCAAAGCGGTCAAGTATTGCCTCATTGACCAGGCCTTTTATTGGAAAGACCCCCAGGGGGTTCTACTAAGGTGTCTGGACCCTCAGCAGGCCCATAAGGTTATGTTCGACTTCCATAGCGGTCTCTGTGGGGGTCATTATTTTTGGAAGACCACAACTCACAAGATCCTCCGAGATGGATATTATTGGCCCACCTTATTTCCTGATGTCTGCAGGGAAATTAGAGCTTGCATCAAATGCCAGAAATTCTCAGGAAAGCAACAACTCAAATCCCTGCCTTTGAAACCTGTGGTGGTCTCAGCACCTTTTCAGCAGTGGGGATTGGACTTCATCGGGGAAATTCATCCCCCTTCGAGTGGCCAGCACTGATGGATTCTGACAGCAACCAACTACTTCACTAAATGGATAGAATTTGTCCCTACCAGAAGCACTTCTCACAAAGTAATCATCATCTTCCTGGAAGACATCATAGCTAGGTTTGGCTGCCCTAGCAAGATTGTCACTGACAATGCCTCTCCCTTTCGGTCTGAGCCTCTTGTCAAGTTTTGTAAACAATTTGGAATTTCACTGATTCACTCCACTCCCTACTATCCTCAGGGAAATGGACTGGCAGAGTCCTCCAATAAAAGCTTAATCAAGATTATCAAGAAGCTACTGGAAGATAACAAAAGGGCCTAGGACTCAAAGCTCAAATTTTCTTTTTGGGCTGATCGGGTGACAACAAAGAAATAGCTGGGCATCTCACCTTTCCAGCTGGTTTACGGAATAGAGGTTGTTTTCCCCACTCAACTCGCCTTACCTGTAGCCAATCTCCTCCAGGACTATGAGGGAGAACCTAGCCATGTGCTCAGAAGAATTCATCAGATGGTGGAGGTGCAGCAGATCAAAGAACAGGTCCTGGACAAATCTTACAATCATCAGCAGAGGATCAAGCAGGCTTTTGATAGGAAGAACAGAAAGAAAGAATTCGAGCAGGGTGATCTGGTGCTCAAGTGGGATGCACCCAGACAAGAAAAGGGAAAACACAGTAAATTTGATGCCATCTGGTTCGGGCCTTTCAAGATCCTTGAAGTATTTTCAAATAACACTTACAGGCTGCAAGATCTGAAAGGCAATGAAGTTTTTAGTGGCCCAGTCAATGGGCATTTCTTAAAATAGTGTTTTCTATGAGCCACAGTTGGTTCTTTTTGTTTTGTTTTGTAAATATTGTTTATGTTTTTTATTTCGGACTAATAAATGACTCCATAGCCCAATAGCAAAGGCACTAAGTCTGCAAAAGAGTTTTTAGAGCATCACAGGGACGACTCTATCCCCTATGGAGCCAAATGTTAGCGATATTTCTTGTAAGGGGGGATAGAATGCAAAAGAAGGGATAAAAAACCCACTTGTCCGAAGTTTCAGGCGACAATGCACCCGTGGTAAGAAGCGAGCAAGTCCGAGCGGTCCAGATTTGAGCGCCTAGATCAACGACACATGTTGGATTCTGGACCCCCCTTGCCTTTCTACCTTTAAGCGGGGGGGGGTCTAGAATTGGGGGCGCACCTCTCCAACGATCCAGATTAGCGTGCCCAGATCAATGGCGATGAAGGCAATTCCGAACCCCCCCGCCTTTCTACCTTTAAGCGGAGGGGGGGGGGTCCGGAATCGCAGATGCAGCTTTTCGACGGCCACGATCGAGGAGCCCGGATCAACGGCCCATGAGCAGCCTCATCCCTCTCAGCTACCCTGACTTTAAATTGCGTGGGCCCACCTCTCGTCATGTCATCTTCCTGCCCGCCTTTCCCCTGCTGCCGTGTGTCATTGTTCCCCCTCTCCATCACTCATCCACATGGCCTCTTCCTCGTCTCATCATCTATTTACCACCCGCCACGTGTCCCATTCCTTTCCACGTCTATCCTCTTGTCTCCTGCGCTCGATCCTTTGCCAAGTGTCTCTCCTTCAACCTTCTTCGCCTCCCTATCTGTTCAGGCCCTGTCCACATAATCCAACGCCACCACCCCTGTCATGCGCCCCATCCTTCGCACCGACCTCTATGCTTACCCGTCCTCCAAGCTGTTCAGTTATTCCAGGTGGCGGCATGAGGAGTACTCCATATCCCGAAATGCTGAGTTGGCTGGGCCATTCTCAATCTCAAGAAGCAGTTATTGAAGAGGTTGGTGGTGGTTAGACATCATCTCTGCCATAATGGGAAAGTCCTTCATTAGATTAAAGGCACGTCGATTCGCCGAATAAACTGTCAGAAGACCGATCGCGTCTGCCATAAGTTGCACGATTATTCAAAGATTGAAGCTGCAAAATGTCAGAAACCATGCAGACGCAAAGCCTTCAATGCAATTTCTTGGTTCCGCCGTTGTTGTTGTTTTGAGTATATGAAGGCATTTTTGCCATTTTGTATCTATCGATGGTAGAGCTAAGCTCTCGACTGTAAAGTTTCAGCAAACATTCTAGTTTCCTAGTTATGCCTCTGTGTTTGAGACTTCTTGGTTTATGACAAACAGTTCTTCTTTTTCCATCTTTGTTTCATCTTATGCCGGAGAGTTCACAGTTGAATGATTCACGTGGATTGTTGCATTTATGTTATGATAAAGGATTTGTCGTGACATCTTTGTATTC
>JZKD02S0140204.1:248225-279508 GCA_000966675.3 Picea glauca | reverse complement strand
ACAAACAGTTCTCTTTCTTTTCCATCTCTGTTTCGTCTGTTGCTTGAGGATTCACAGTAGTGCAACTGTTGCAGCAAAGGATTTGTTGTGGAGTTGTCGTTCCCTCTGGTTTTTTACGTGTTTGAATGTAAAAGGATTTTGCATTTAAACTCATTTCTTCTTTAATCTGTTGCATACCGGATGTCTGTAATAGATCATAGCGCTCTTCTCGCGTGACTCTTCCACCTACTCGCCTTTTATTGCAACTCACTGTTTGGAGTTTGCGCAAGACCTCACTCGTTCATGCATGCCTGGTCTGGTTTCTGAGTTGATACAATATGGTCCTGAGTTTCCTTCCGTTTGATCACCTTTAAATCAAACCGTGACATTAAATCTGATGGGCTTCGGGCTCTGCTCCTGCTAGCAATCCAGGAGTGACTTCCGAACGCCAACAGAGATTATTGGGACAACCAAACAATGGAAATTATAGCTAAGTTATTGCACGAATATAGTGATTTTTTCCCAATGACATTTTAATATATGAAGGGATTAGCAGGATAACTTGGAGTGATAAAGATCCCTTTGAAACTAGATGCCATACCAATAAGACAGAGACCTTACAGGTTGAATCTAATATACAAGGAGATAGTGAAGGTAGAAATTGACAAGATGTTAGAAGCTGGTGTTATAGAACCCGTGGAAGAATTAGAATGGATCGGCCCTATGGTAGTGCAGGAAAAGAAGAAAGGGGGAATAAGGATTTGTGTAGATTTGAGGAAATGGAATGATGCATGTTTGCATGATACTTTCCCTACCTCATTTACAGATGAAATTTTGGAGAATGTAGGAGGTCAAGAAGCCTATTCATTTACAAATGGGTTTTTAGGATATCATCAGATCATGATAAAACTATAAGATAAACACAAGACCACCTTTTATAAATAATGGGGATCATTTCAATACACATTAATTCCTTTTGGACTGAAAATGCACCCACAATATTTTCAAGGGCAGTAGTAGCAATTTTTAAGGATTTCATACATAAGTTTTGGAAGTTTATTTGGATGACTGGATAATGTTTAGTTTATTGAAGGATCATGTTGAAGTGTCGATATTGATTTTAGACAGATGTAGACAGTGTCAGTTCTCATTAAAAATTAAGAAATGTATTTTTGGTGCACCTTTTGGGATTTTGTTAGGGCATGTGGTGTGTAAAAAGGGTCTGCTGGTTGATCATGCCAAAATTGTTGTCATAGTTAATTTACCACCACCTAAGTCAATGCACCAATTGAAGAGTACACTTGGTCATACAAGATATTATAATAAATTCATAAGGGGATATGCATAGATTATTGTGCCAATGGAGAAATTGTTGAAGAAGGATACTAAATATCAATGGAATGAGGAGTGCCATAAGAGTTTGGACATTTTGAAGGGAAATATGTAACTGTGCCAATTTTGGTGTCTCTATATTGGTCAAAGGAATTTCATGTGCATGTGGATGCATCATCAATATCAATTGGATTCTTATTAACATAGCTAGGAAAAGGTGATATATATCACCCTATAGCATTTGCAAGCATGGAGAATTCAAATTCGGAACAAAACTACACCACAACATAAATAAAAGGATTAGCTATGGTAAATGCACTGCATAATTTTAGACATTACTTGTTAGGCCAACATTTCAAGATGTTTATAGATCATTTTTCTCTTATATATTTGGTGAATAAGCCAGTGTTGGGGGGGGGGGGGAATGTGCATATGGTTACTATTTCAGGATTTTGACTTTGAATTTGTGGTGAAGCCTGGAAGATTCAATGCAGGACTAGATGAAATGTCAAGGATAACTAATGGAGAGGAACTAAGTAGTTTGGAGGATACATTTCCTGATCCTCAACTATTTTTAGTACATATTGTTGATGATTATTTTGCTGACATTATTGATTTCTTGAGTACGATATTTGACCCGAGAGAATTTAATAATGCGTAGAAGAAGA
Organism: Picea glauca; assembly: GCA_000966675.3. NCBI lineage: Eukaryota > Viridiplantae > Streptophyta > Pinopsida > Pinales > Pinaceae > Picea > Picea glauca. The sequence continues at coordinate 277,529 of JZKD02S0140204.1, read as the reverse complement.
AATAGGTAGTTAGAGCTATAGACTATCAACAGACTGCAGGTCATTTATACAAGCTTGGTGCAAACAACATTTTGAGGAGATGTGTGATGGATCATGATAAAACTATCATATTAGTAGAATTGTGTGAAGGAATAGCTAGAGGACATTGTGCAGGGAAAGCTACTGCACAGAAGATATTGCATGCAAGATTATGGTGGACAAAAGTTTACAAGGATGCAAAATCATAATGTCAGAATTATGATGTTTGTTAGAGGGTTGAAAATCCATCCAGGAGGGATGAAATGCCACTTAGACCTCAAGTAATTTGCAAGTCCTTGATAAGTGTTGGCATAGGGGCAGACCTAGGATTCAATGCTTCAATGACACACCAATAAAACCCTAACTACTAGCCCTTTCAGCAACACATGTGAAGAAGATGAAGTCTCACTCGAGGTAGAGGTAGGGCGGTTGGAGGACTCAAGTGTCTACAACCTAGTTGGGACATAGATTTGTGATCATAGTACTTAAAATAACACTTAACCAATAACATTCATTGGTATTTAACCCTTTTTTTCACATCACAAGTTAAAACCCTAATTACAGATCAATGCATAGACAACCAAGATCCAATCATATCTAATCATCTAGCACATAACGTTAAAGTAGATATAGAATTTATTCACATAATAAAGCACTAAGAATCAACTGGATATATCATACATATAGATTAAGAAATTAAGTACATAAACAACATGAACACTATAGCACAAAGCACATCGACAGAAGATATACGTGGTTCACCCCAATGTGGTGTTACATCCACCAACTCTTCTTATTCTTCTTTATTAACTTGTTCTAATTGTCTTACATGAACAAAGACACAAGCCAACTCTGCATAGGACAAGAGATCTACATGCACCTTGCCAGATCCTCCTTCCCTAAGTTAGGTCCAAGAACAGAGCCTCTACACAGTCTGTGCACAAAGAACTTACAAAACACTTGCACTTAGCTCTTCAAGTCTCAACATACAATATTCACAAATCTTTCACAACTATTTTCACTTAGCACTTTGGCCCCTTCTTACATCACCTAGGTACTTATTTATACATTATAAAAGGGGCCTAAACATGGGTAAAACCCATGGGCTGACATCCCATACCCGTTACATAAACCCTAAATCCCAGAAATCCCATAAAATGGGGCAAGATCCAGAAATATCTGCTTCTCTTAGGTGCTCTGTCTTCGACCAGCCTGTCAAAGTCCCAAAAATGGTCAAACATGACCAAGGTTCTCCAAAACATGGTCGAGGGCCAACAGGCCCCCAACACTAACCTGTGACGCATCCTGAGTCACTCTGATATGGACAACTCTTCTTTGAAGGCCTCGATATTGGCTCAAGATGCCTCAACTTGCTGCTTCTCCAGAGCCTCCTAGTCGGTGAACTCCTAAATGATTTATCGGTGACAGGCCCTTCCAAGAGATATTCCACCATGGTGACCACTTGTTCCAATGTGCACCTTGTCCCTCGATCTCTTCAAAAAGTGTGCAGGATTTGTGTTGCACCAAATGGATTCTTTGGGTCACTTCCATGACTCTACTCTAGATTTGATTGACCTGTTGTTGAACTGCGCACACCTCCTGTGACCTTTTCATATTTTCTACCATCGAAAGATGCTTCAGCTATGATTTCATTGTCGATGCTTCTTGTTTCGCCTCTTGGAGTTGTGCGTACAATATTCTCAGCTTCGGGTTGTCTACAAGGTGCTCATAGATCTACGCACTTCGCTCACTGAGTTGTTTACATTCCAAGGCCAATGCCCTAATTCTTTCTATTGTGCTCCTGGCAGTTTCTTCTCTCTGATCCCGCACTTCCTACGGAGTGCTAGACACTACTTGCAGTTCCAGTTCTGTTATTCTCACTTGAAGCTGCTGAATGGCTTCAACGAGCTTCCCCACTTGGCTCTCAGTTGTTTATTCTTCCATCTATGCCAGGCCTGGCACAAAGTGAAGTGCTATAGCCACTGCCTCCTTGACTGTAGTCTGCTCTGCGAGTAGCTGGTCATTTTCTCTTTATATTTTTTCTCTATCCTTTTCAAAGTTTGCTCGGATGTCATATTTCTCTTGTTGTGCAACCCAACGTCTAAGGCTTCCTCCTTTGCTTTCTTCAAGGCCTCTATGGCATGTTCCTTTTCTTCTTATACTCATCAAATGTGAGCCTCTGTCGCGTCTGCTAATCTGCGTAATTCGGTAGGCTCATCTCCCACTTCTATACCTTAAAATGATGATGGCACTGTAGACACTGTGTGGTTTGAATAGAGGGATTTCTATACCCCTTTCATATCCACCTCGATCATGTCATACATTGTTTCCTTATTTTCTTTGTTTTAGTGCAAAATATCCTTTGAAGTGTTTGCTACAGCTGCGATGATGAGGTAAATATCATCCACTATGAGCACAGTCTGTAACTGGGGCTTATCGGCTCGTGACTTCTTTCGTGTTGAGGGTTTCTTCAGAGAAACATTTATTTTATTTGATGTATCAACCTCTGTAAGGGGATACTTAGGTGGTGTCACCTTTCCCTTGTATTTCTTGTCTTCTTCCCCTTCCTCCTCTTGGTTTACTTTTTCACCTCCTCTTCCTCCAAGTGAGTCAGTTGGAATTTTCTCCGATGCGCTTTTTATTTCCTGCACCTCTTCCTTCTTCTCTATCTTGTTGGTGTAATCGGTCCATCATATTCTTCTTGGGTGACCACAAGACTTCCAATGAGGTTGAGGTCAGAGAGCTCTGTATATTTGACAGGTACAAGGAATTCTACTGGATATTCCTTGGTTATTTCCTCCATATCTTCCTCGCTTAGTTTGTAATAGGACTAAAAATCTTCCTTATTTTCATCCCCACAAGTAGTGATATATATGAAGTGCCTGTCTGCATGGAACTTCACAAGTGTCCTGAACGTATGGAGTGTATTTGGTGTCATGCAAGGGAAGGATTCAATGGCCCCTCTTCAGCTACAAGTAATAGGTGTGGAAGACCACATTTGGCTGCCATTGCTTCAGCATGTCTCTTGAATAACACAGGGTATTGAACCTCGTAGCCAGGGGTTCGGACGACTCAATGTCAGGGAAGGTCTCTCCATATGGAATCTCCCATGTGACAAAGGCAACGAGAATCAACAATTATCTGAAGTGAAACTTGTAGCTCTGGTCCTGTGCTTCGCGAAAAATCCTGCTCCAACTGGTTGATGAGGTAGCTCGCCCAGTTCATATGCATCCCTTCAATGCATTTTTCTGCAAGGTCAACAATGAACCCAGTGGCTTGCGTTTGTTTGTTCTTCCTAATGCGCTTATCGGTGATCAATTGGAAAGCTAGGATCATTGCATTATATTGGATGGAGGCTACCTTGTAGCCTCGCTTCCCCTTCTCTACATCGTCATAGGTATATTTTATTCACTACGCCAGGGTGTGATCTGCAACCTTCCCTGGGTAGAATTTCTGAGGGTCTGGTACCTGCATTCTTAATCCAGTGATCATGTGGATCAACATTGGATCCACAGTCATGCACCTATCTAGCCATAGATAACCTCCATGGTAGCACGACAAGATGAGTTTAACACATGCGTTGACCTTCTGATGTCTTTCGAAGTGGGGTAGATTCATGAAGTTGAGGATGGTGGACCTCATGATATCCTTAGTCCATGGCTGTGGGACTATCTTTGGCTTCTTCCCCATGGTCTTTTTCAATTACTTAGTGGTGCGAGTAGCGAATAATTCTTCATGTCTCCCAGGCTGAAGTCGTTGATCTTAAGATCAGGGATCAGTCCTAGCTACGTTTCCACTGTGTGTATCCCCTTCAGGAGGTACGTGGTGATGAGGGTGTACTCAAAATATCTCAGAACATTGTCACGACTAACCGTGCTAGCCAGAGGCGGGATGTAGTTGGGTAGGACTGACAGGATGATCTTCACGTTCACCAGGTCATCACGATGCTTGTTTATTTTCTCTATCGCAGTTCAGGATGGCCCATATCGATGTGCGATCGAGGGGGATGCTTGCAATCCTCTCGTTGATGAGGCCTGTACTCCTGCAGACATGACCTTATCAGCTATAAGGTATATCAAATTTCTTCTACGGACTTTTCTATTGCACTGTGTTCGCTCGACATACAAACTCGTGGTCAAATGCTCGGGTAGGTGAACAAGTTCTCAAGGTAATAAAAATAGGTGGCGAGGTCTCAATAAGCACAACACGATAGAAATTAGGTCTCTGTGGGCTCGGATGAACACAATTTTCAAAAGTGTCCCTGGTGAGGCATTTGATGGATTAAGTAAACAACGTCGTAACAAAATCCTCCAATGGGCAGGCATGCCTCAATCAATACGATTCCATCTGTTGTGGCGTGGTCGCAATGGTCCAATGGCGCTCTTTCCAAAAATAAATGCATTTCTATCCATTCTGGAGATTCTTTCTAACGGTCGGGATGCCTCCAACGGTCATATATCTTTGTCATAGTGAAGTGTCAGTCTATGTTGTTCTTCTATTCCGATGAGGTTCAAGTTCTGCAAGCCTACTTCCTGCGAAGTCTTCACTAGAATGTCGTGCAATGTTTCTAACTTTTCTTTCTTTTTGTTGAGCTTTCTGACCTTCTTTCCTGTGATCTAAGTTGTTGGATCCCTCTTTCCATTTTTATTATTATATTCTCTTAGCATAGTAACTTCACACTGCTGAGGGTCATTCACAGGGTTTAAGTGGAATAAATATTCTCTTATTACTTCAGGGGTAGGTGATATTTTGTCATGCATGGACAGGTTTCTTAAGCCTTCTTGCATTCTTTCAACTTTGACAACTATTTCTCTAGCCCTTAGTTTCTTCGACTTGGCGTCTTTCTCTTATAGTAAGCGCACTATTCTCCTATCCATGAAATCCATTAATTCTTTCTTTTTATGTTCGATAGCTTCCTCTTCTTCTTTCCTTCGGATCTAATCTTTCTCAATCCAGGTCCTTCCTAATAAAAGTGAAAAAGGAGTGTTGTTCTCAACAAACTTAATGACCTCAAATTATTCTTCCATCGATGCTCCATGCAAAACCATAGGTACATGAGTATGTATTCTACATAGGGTTATAATCTTTCATTTAAACAATCCTATTCCTCCCAATGAAGGAATCATAGCAGGCTTTCCCAAAATTTCCCAAGTACTTTCTGTCGTAATATTCACCCGTGTTTCCTCATCCAGAACACAGTGTATGTGAAAGTCTCCTATTCTTATTTCTATTCACTTTTTCTCTTTTAATATCTTTGGTAAACTCATGTCTATGTGATCATTTAGGGTTTCTTTCATTTGCAATAATATAGTCTCTGATTCTTTCTGGTGTTCTAGCATATCCTTAATCTTTTGACCTTCTTCATGGTTTTCTCGTCTCATATTCATCTTTTCAACTTTAGCAATCATTCTAGGACAATCCAAAACCTCATGACCAATATCACTACAACAAAGACAAATAGGACATGTATGAGGGAATTCCTTAGCAATATGTCATGGTCTTATGCAATTATAACAAAGAGTCAATCCTCTCTTCCTCTTAAACAATCCCCAACCTTTCTTGTATTGCACATTGGGATCACAGTGATGAACCTGCAAAAAAATTCTTTCTAGGATCCTACATCCATTTGTTAGTCCAAAAATTCTTTCTAAGCATAAGAATAACATATCTTTCATTATTTCTATCAGATCTATTCATATCAAGTCTTCTCTCTTCTAGTTGTGCCCTAGTTTTCAGACTAGGAAAAAATCTATCAATCATACCTATATCCATACTTTCGAAGAAAAAATTTCCACTTATATTACCTTTACCAGAGCATAGAGCTTTAATATATTTCCTATTTTATTCAGATCCAGTTCCCTTCTTAGCATAGAGCTTCAGAAGTTGAGTAGAATATTGCACACTTACAACAACAGATCTATGGAGCTTTCTCTTTTCTTCAGTTCCCAACAATCACAGTTTTAGGTCCTGACAACAGAACCATTTTTTGGCACAGGGGCAGACCAACCCTTTCGGCAACACCTGCGAATAATATGAAGTCTCACCCATGGTAGAGGTAGGGGGGGTTGCAGGACTCAGGTGTCTGCAACCTAGATGGGACACAGATCTATGATCACAGTACTTAACAAATAACTTAGCCAATAAAATTCATTGGTCGTTTGTTGTTGGGAAAAACACCCTACGGACTAGCAAATAGAGTTTAGAATTTGCATGTAGATTAGAATGAATAGAAACTACTTTCTACCTACATCCCTAGATTTAAATCCCCTTTTCTCAGTAAATGCATGGAAATGACCACCTACCTTATTACCGACATTCGATGTCGATCCTCCGTTGTGCTTGATTACTTGCTCGCAATGCTCCTTCCAAAGATGACCTGCACTCAAGACAAACAACATCTATGCATGCATGCTACTTCTATACTCAAGGGTTAGAAATAAAAAATAAACTCATCAAATCATAGATAGTTCATGAATTGGGATGGGAAAAGAATTCTATTTATTACTTAAAGTGAGTCAACTTACAAAAGTTGATACCAACCACCGCTCCTTGAACCTGATCTTGGGCTCCTGTTCTTCTGTCCTTCAATTGCTATGTGTTAAATCTCCTTTGGCGTGAGGAAAGGCTAAAGGGTTGGGACAATGGAATACGTAAATAGGAAGAGTTTCTTCGCTATATTTTTTCCTCCTCCAAATGGTACCCCTACCCCATCTTTTATAGGCTAGAAGGATCTAGGGTTTTGGACAAACCCTCGACCATGCATGGCTGGGAGTTTCAGTTAACTCATCCATAGCTTTTTGTTCCATCGACAAATTTCCTTTTTTTTTGCTTTTTTAGGTACACACGGGTTGTTGTGAGTCATCCATCATGTACATGTGTGTAGTAATAGGTTAGGGCATGTGGGCCTTTACACAAGAATATTTTCAAAGAGTTGTTCAACAGAGTTTTGGCAAACAAGGGAAATGAGTTGGCCTGATGCCAGGTAAGCATATGTGGTACAATTTAGGGTTATAACAGATGCCCCCTAATGTGTGAGGTTAGAAGAGCATCTGATGGCCGAAATACATTACCAATATTTACTGATGTGCCGAACGATTGAGCCCAAGGATTAGGAACCAGAAGGTGTTGTCTGCAAAATAACAAATGTCTCACCGAGGCGGGCATACCCATGCTTGGGATAAAATAGAACCATTTCTACCAATCAAATACATTGTATATCCATGTTAAATAACTATAAAGAGTAGCCATGAACAATACAAAATGGAGCTACATCTTGAAATCAGAAAGGTATACATGTAGAGTATCCATCTTCCAGAAGCTGATTCGGCCTGACGGTTAGAGATGAGATCTTTAGAGCTCGAGAAACATTTTTAAAATATTCAAAACTCAAGTAGGAGTGTAATATGAGTGTACGACTACACTACCTAGAGGTCTTCGACGGTTATTCGGTCATTGACATGATAATCTTGATGATCAGATGGAAGGCTTCAATGATTTCAAATAAGGACTTGATTGGGTGTTCAGGATGGCCAGGTATGCAAACAAGAGACATTTTGCAGAGGGGTTGACTCAGGCTTAGTGAAAAAATTCCCTTGGACAATAGCACGACAAGTGATACGACTCAGGCAACATATATTTTAATCATAATTCTACGAAGCAGGAGGCAACGCAAACTCTCCATATGTTTGGAAGAATAACCAAACGATGGAGGACACAACTCTATATAGAGAGAAAAGATTCCTAAGGTTGTACTACATCCCATAGTCTGATGAACAAACACATTGATGTGCTTTATCCAAGGGCGACTCATTATGCTACCAATAAAGAAAATACTTTTCCCATCCTCTTTTTGGGGTATATTTGATTTTTTTTGTTATTTTTGATAATTTTGGAAAAAGAATAAAGGAATATTACGTTACAATGGAGGAATGAGTATTGCAAACATACAAGCTCAAGACACAAGGACAAGACTGATGTTTTGGTAAAATGATACTCGGACAAAATCCTCCAGTGGCCAAAGGTGTTAAGACGTAGAAGCAAACTGTCACAAGGTTGGTGGATAAGGTATGCAAATGCGGTTGATAAAACATACAATGGTAACGTCCTTCGATGTAAGTTTAATGAGCCCAAAGAAGGTAAGATCGATGGTTTTTCATATTTAGAGAGTCTAGAAAAACATAAAATCAGACTCCATTGGGGTACCTTTTTCGAAGATAGTCTAGTCGGTTCGAAAAAGGGATAAACTAGCACCGATTAGACGTCGATTCAAAACCATTTTAACGAGTGTGACAAGGACAAGATCACTCGACTATTTTTTCATTTTTAAGGAGTCTGAAAAAAGATTAACTATGGACTCTGTTAGGAATATTCTTCTGGACCAACTTAACGAGTGTGAAAGAATAAGGTCACTCGACGATCTTTTCAATTTTAGGGAGTCTGAAATGAGCTTAACTATGGACTTCGTGGGGGTTTCTTTTTCGTAAGTTTAGTCCCTCAGGCCCGAAAAAGGAATAAAATTATACCTGAGAGTACTCTTCTAAAGAACAAAAATTTGATAGAGTATACCTTTGTTCGTACAGTTGACCGTTTGGACTAAAAAAGGGGTAAACTACTGCTGGAAAGACGTGACTTCAAATTTCAGTTTAACGAGCATGAAAGGCCACAAGATCACTCGACAATATTTTCATTTTTAGAGGGTCTGAAAAGGGATTAAAAGGAGACTCGTTTATGTTTTGGGAGTCTTGAGGGTGAGACAAAGAGCGAAGAATAATCATGCAAATAAGGCTCAAAACTCAGATTCAGGAAAGACTATAAGGACTCCTGAGCCTACATTTTTTGAGAGACGGCATGGACACCATAATGCAACCAGGACCTACCTAGGGAATCCATGTTCTAGTAAGCTCTACCTCCAAGTTGCGACACTTCTAAAGAAGATATGATGGTTCTCTGTCACAACCTGATGGGATCGATCCTATAGCAGAGGAAAAAGACAAAGAGATGAAAAAGTTGGGGTAATAACCTAACCTATATGCTCAAGTTGATTCTTGGAAAAAAAATTATGGACCATCAAAATTTTTCTCAAAACTCAAAAAAGTGTCTCAATACCTAATCAAATCCGTCCCATATAACTCCGGAATCACTCTAAATGGTTTTTGGTATAAATAAATTGATAAGGGAGGCCAAAAAAGTGACAAAAAGAGGCAAAAAAGTCTATAAATAGAAGCTGGCAGCTCATTATCACCATTGCTGATTTGGAAATTGACTCTGGAGCCAAAAGACCCCCTTTGCTAAAAACGATGATTCCGGGAGCTACAGTGTATGAAACGAACTTCTGCTTGGACCAAGTAAGTACAAACTCCCTTATCTAGCTATCCAATTCTTCAATTTTGTTTTTAAGTTCGTTTTTTGGGTGGGCACTGACCTTAAAAAAGTTGGCCCTAAGTACACACGGGCAGAGTAAAGGCTGCCTATGTGTACACACGACTATCGCCTTGATAGCTCGCGTGGACCCCCCTTTTGTAGAAAAAAAAAGAATTAAAAGGCACGTGCTAACCCTCCTGAACCTTGTTGTGTTGGAAGGATGTATGTCTAGTGGAGGGAAAGAGAGCATGAAGATGTCAGTGAGTTGGTTGCAGCAGATCTGAATGTTGTGGCTGTGTTGATGCAATGCTATTTACTGAAGTTTTTTCTGTGTCCATTTATGCGTGCATAACCAAGGATACTGAATGCCTTGATTGACTACTGGCACCCTGATGCGAAGGCATTTATGATAGAGGGGCAATCACTGGTGCCCACCACTGAGGATATCTACTTTTGATTGGCCTCTCAAGGAGAGGGGAACCAATCAACTTTAGGACATTTCCTACGGGACCGAGTAAGATATCAAAACTCATAGCCGAGCACTGTGAGGCTGGGACTGATCGTGCGGGCTCCTAGGTACCTATCAGTAAGATCACTAACCTATCATTGCAGGCGATATTATTACTGATTGGGTGAATTATCAGTTCTGCAGCCTTGCATCAGGCTTCTCACGCATAGATGAACTGTGCGATACAGTGCTTGAATGCACAGATTTTTGACTGGAGTACTACATTACTGGAGTGCATGAAGAGGCAATTGACAGATTGCCAACAACGGACAAAAGGTAATTTTGGGTTCAGGATGATCTTGTGTTCATTTTTCTTTGAGAGAGTTTCAATATTTATCCCTTGGGAAGTAGTACGAGGACATCAGGCCTCATTTGCTGCAGTGTGTAGATGGGCAGTATTACTGCCATGACAGGGTGGTGGAAGGACCAATGAGTCCTTCGATGATCTGTTCTTTGCGTGGTTGTCTCGACAGATCCATGTGATCGAGGACTACCCATATGCAGGGATAGATTTTTCTAAATATCTTGAGATACCCGTGCCTCCTGGTGAGGAGCGAGGGGAGATGGGTAAGTCTCCACCTTTGTAGTTTTTTTTTGTTTACATATGTAATTTTTTTGTCATTTTTGTGATATATATCATTTTTGTTTTTTTTTGTGTATGCCAGTGTATTTGATGGGTAAATGTTTGTTGTATGTAAATGTGGGACCTGTGCGACCTACCGATTATGCACGGAACAGGCGTCATCCTCGGACAGAAGCCACAACTGCTGCCGCCGGAGGAGCAGCAGTAGCAGGGAACCTCCCAGTCAAGGAGGCTGAGAGAGTCTTTAGACGAGTTGAGCAGAACTTCACTACACTCACTCACATAGTCCCAATGGAAGAGATAGAGGACCTGCCACCATCCATGCAACCTCATGTCATGGGGGCACCTTGGACGTGGGTCTTATTATTTAGGCATTTAGCCCATGCTGTGGACTATTATAACAGGGCCCATAGGCCCTGAACCTATTTAGAATTTTGACGTGCCACAAGCACTTTTTTGTATATATTTTTTGAGGGCATAAGCTCTGTGACTCGTTTATTAGTCCCATTTTTTAGGCGCTTGCGTCCATCTATGTACTTTGGCTATTTTATGATGTTATATGTGGTTTTTTTGTGTGTGTCTTAAGGATCGCGTGTGCAAAAATGTATTTACATGCTTATGTCAACGTTCTTTTATATGTGTGCAATATGCCAATCTAAAATTTGATTAGCTAGAGTATCTGTAATTTGGCTTAATCTCCTAGGAACATGAAAATATGTATTATAATCAAAGTTTCATTCTAAGAGATGTATCCTAAGGAATCATCAGTGTAAAGTTGGATCATGAACCCGATATACTCTGTTTAGCTGCAACACAACCAGTTGAGCGTCCAGTTAGACCCAGAGATGAGAGATACCCAATGACAAGGCATCATGAAGCAACTCAATAACTGCACTATACTCAGTGACATTATTTGTGGTGTCACCTAAGCATATACCTCTGGAAGATAACAACTGGCCCTGGGGTGTAAAGATTACCCAAGATGCGGAGGCAAGCCTCCACGTGTGCCGACTATCACCATTTTCATAGACTATACATAGACATAGACTATACATACATATACATACATAGACATAGACTATACATAGACATAGACTATACATAGACATAGACTATACATAGACATAGACTATAACTTAAAAAGTAACAGTACATAGACTATACATATGTTACATAAATTTACCCACAGTGACCTATCTATGAGTAATACTTCTTGAGGTAGAGCCCATTTCTAGGCTCTGCCAAAGCATTCCCTTCAAAATTAACCAAATGATAAGCACCCTTTTTTAATATCTATTTTATGATGAAGGGTCTGAACCACATGGGTTTAAACTTTTCTTCCCCCAGGGGGTCCTTATCTTGGTCATAGACCAGGGTAAGGTCACCCTTAGAGAAAATCCGAGGATGAATGAACCTATCATATTGACACTTGACCTTATGTTTGTGAGACTCGTTGGCTAGGGCCACATCGCGGCACTTCTCATTGAGCTGCTCGAGGTGTACTAACCGTTCTTCAAGTGGAGAAGTGTCTAGCAATAATTGTATTGCCAATTTTAGAGATGGGATCTGACATTCGATGGGATAGAATGCCTCCAGCCCATAAATGAGTTGAAAAGGTGAGAAACCGGTTGCAGTCTTAACAGATGTTCGGTAAGCCCATAATGTCGAGTATAACATCAAATGCCAGTTGGACTTGGTTGATAGTTTGTTGTAGAATAGTCTTAAACTTTTTGTTTACAGCTTCCACCTGCCCATTGTCTTGGGGGTAGTAAGGTGATGAATGATCCTACCGTAATCCAATATTTGATGTTAATTCAGTCATCATTTGGTTCTGAAAGTGACTGCCATGGTTAGTGACAATCTCTTTCAGGACGTCGAACCTTTCTATGATCTAGTTGAATAAGAAGAGAGCTGCAGTCTCTCCATCATCTTTAAACGTTGGCATAGCTTCAACCCACTTAGTGAAGTAGTCGACAGCTACGATGATATAGCAGTGTCCCCTTGCTGATAGGGGGTTGCATGTAGCGTAATCAATCCCCCACTTAGTGAAGGGACCAACTGTGATGACATGAAACATAGGAGCGAGATGTGCCCTCATCTTCCGAGAGAAGATTTGGCACGGATAGAACTTCTTGACCGATTCGATACAATCTTTGATAAGTGTCGGCCAGAAGTAACCTGCTCGTAGAATATTTTGGGTTGTTGCCAACCCAGATAAATGATCGCCACAAGCTCCAGTATGACAATCGTTGAGCACAATGATGGCCTCCTCATGAGTGAAACATCGACGTAGGATGCAGTCTACACCTCTCTGATACAATGTATCATCGAGTATGATATAATTCTTAGCCTGATGGCGTATCCGTCGATGCTTGTCATGAGAAGTAGAGGTGGGGCATTTCAAAGTCTAGAGATAGATAAGTATATCTCCGTACCAGGGGTTTGAAGATGTAATCAAAAAGATATCTCCCCAGATAGGCAATTCCTCAGGCACAACGTCACTTGACTCAACCGGAAGTTCCGAAATAATCTCTGCGAAGACCAATGACTTCTTGGACTTTGTTGAAACGAAGTCTAAATCAAATTCTTTGAGGATGAATATCCATCTACTGATTTTTCCGCCTATAAATCGCCGTGTCAACATGTACTGGAATGGATTCACAACAACAATGACGGTGGTCTTGTGAAATAGAACATAGTGATGGAACCGTTGAACAACATGAACTACTGCCAACACAAGTTTTTCGATATGAGAATAATTAAGTTCTGGTCCTACGAGGCCTCGGCTCAAGTAATAGATCATGTATTCTGAGAACGAATCATCTTCCTGAACTAAAACCATGCCAATGGTTGACTCTGCAGTAGCCATATATAATAATAAATATTTTTTTATAGTTAGGTGGTCGTAGCAGAGGTGCGGTTGTGAGGGCATATTTTAATGAGTTGAAAGAGCATTGAGTGGCTTCGTCCTAGAAAAACGGAATGTCTTTCTTTAGTAAACACATAAATTCCTTGGTGATTTCGGTATAGTTGGCGATGAAGTGTCGTAAGAAGTTCACCTTGCCTTATAGACTCTGAAGTTGTAGGATTGTGTGTGTGGGGAGGCAACTGGATTATTGCCTCCACCTTAAGAGGATCGACCATGATCTCTGTTGTTGATACAATGAAACCTAACAAACGTCCTGACGTTACACATAAGCTGCACTTGTTTGGATTCAAGTGAATCCTAAAGTAGCAGCAGCGTTCGAAGATTAGTCTAAGGTGTGTGGGATGATCCATTTGCTTGCGAGAGTGTGATGCTACATCATCTAGATAGGCCTCGACTATATGCTTGAGGTCATGAAAAGAAAAATACATGGCTTGCTGGAATGTGGCTCCAACATTTTTAAGGCCAAAAGGCATCTTACGATATGTGAATGTACCCCATGGACAAATGAATGTCATTTTATGTTGGTCTTCGGGTTTGATTTGGATTTGATTATATCCCGAAAAACCATCCATGAAAGAAAAGGCTTCACAACTGGCACATTCATCAATGATCTGGTCAATGAATGGTGTGGGAAAATTATCTTTGGGACATGCCTTGTTCAAATCACGGAAATCGGTACATACACAAATCGTGCCTTGTTTTTTATTGACCAACATAGGATTTGACACCCATTGAGTCAAATGGATAAGATAAATAAAACCTGCCTTTAGCAATTTCTCAACCTCAATATTGATGGCTGCTTCTTTCTTGGGATTGACTGGATGAAGTTTTTGTCAAACATGCTTGGTGTCAGGATACGTTGTGATTTCATGTTCAACTATTTTTGGATCGATACCTGACATTTCCTCATAAGACCAGGAAAAAATGTCACGGAATTCTTTGAAAATATCCATGTAAATTTGAATTTCTTTGGGGGAGCAATCTGCTCTGACGAAGACATTCTCCATGATGCCAAGGTTTCAGGAGATGTTGATGGGTATAGTTTCAGGGATAGTCGCCATATTTCCCTCAGCATAAATTTCCTACGTAGCTAAGATATTAATAGGACATGGCTAATCTCCCGTTATGGTAACGGTGAATTCTCCTGCTTCGATTCGGCTTAACTCTAGGAGAAAATATGATCTGTGATGAAGATCTTCCCAAGGTTTGTCCAGACTAGTCATTGCTTCGATTACTGCTTCATCAGAAGGCAAGACTAAGTCTAATGAATCGACGTTAGTGAGAGAACCTTGAGCCCAAATAGGCTCTAGAAGTGGATCTAACTCTTGTGCAGGAGTCAGATCAGGGTTAGATGAAGTTTGTTGGACTAAAGAGTATGCTACCTTAGTGGCAGACAAGGGCATGGACATGCCTGGCTGCCCTGTCTCATCCATCATGGCTAATGGGGAAGGAAGAATCCAAGGATCCTCAAAATAAGTCGTGCGGAACGACGAAACTTGAAAAATCTCAACCTTATGGTGATTATATATAAATTTGATATCGTTGTGAGGAGGTGGGTAATTGAAGGTACCCATCAAGGATGGGCACAAACCAACTCCTACATTAACGACACCTGGTTGGGGATTATCAATCATCAGGACCATGGATACCCCCAAAGATGGGTTCAGGTCTGGAGAAAGCCAGTTGATCGATGGTCACTATCCAACCCTTGTGTGGAAACAATAAGACTTAGAAAACTGTAGCAACCACAGCTTTCATAGCATAATTCCAACTCCGTCCTAACAAAAGGTTATAGTCGAGGGGAGCATCGACTACCTCTACTTCGACACACATGGTTTTCCCTCCTAACTGCACAGGGAAAGAAGGAACGATGCCATGTGGTCGGAATGAACAATCGTCGAAAGAAGTGAGGAGAGTAGGTGATGGAGACAAAGTAGGTTGGTCGATGGCCTTCTAGCATGCTAACGACATAACACATGTTGAGGCACCCTTTTCGACCACCATGTGAAAGATATTCCGAGTAAAAGTTTTTGTGGGATGAACCACTACTATTTGAAACACTACATGGTAAGGCAGATGAGGTTTTAAGTCGGTTTCATCTAACATGATGGTGCCCGGATTACAAGTCTCAGTAGAGCCCAAGGTGGTTAACAAGGCCTTCCTCTGAGAAAGGCAACTTTGGAGGACCTCCAAAGCAGACATCGCACAAGGAGTTTGTGATAAATCCTCCACCACAAAGTAATTCTGGGCAGCCCTTACATTTGGGTTATGAGAAGATTTTTTAAATGTACCCTTTGGAATGTGTGTCATTATTTCTCCCAACGTCTTCTCAATCTATAGAGGAAGAGATGGGAGATCAACTTCTTTACCCTTCTCAGAAGTGCTTGGTTTACTATAGTCGTGTGCTCTAGTTGATATGAAATCATCACCCCTAACCATATATACGTTCATGGATGAGGGATTGTTTGGAGGAGGGTAGGGTTCTTGGTTGCCCCCTTCTATGCTTGTAGAGGCTTGAGTTATATTTTTCCCATGTTGAAAGGGATTAGTCAAAATTTCTTGTTGTTGCTGTGTGACAAACTTTTGGGCCTCTGGAAGTCGAGGACAAAGATGGGTAGGGTGGTATTCTGCGCACAACTTGCATGGATACCTCACCTTCCATTTTTCCGTGTTGTCCTTGCCAGCATTATCAGTGGGGTTTTTATCCCCCTTACCCTTCTTTCATTTCTTTTTCTTCCCTTCAAGCTGTTGGGTGTCCTTTGGGTTAGTCGACTGCACGGTGTTTACTTCTGACATTTGGGTAGGGGGAGCAGCCAAAGCAGTAGTTTGGCTGGCCGCTGTGTGTTGTATGGATAATTGTTGCAACTGTTTTGTCAATTGCTTAGTGGGCTTGGTTTTTGCTGAACCAACAATACCATCGGCATGTGGTCCATCTCTCTGTCTAGTTTTATCCAGTATTGAATGTGGCGCATCTGGTAAGATGTTGTATAATAAACCAGGCTGAGAATAAATGAGCTCAAACTATTGAGCCCTCATGATGACATCTTCTTCGGAGAAAACTCCAGATGTCGTGATGTCTTTGGATAACTGTGGGACCAAAGACTTAAGGAACCACTCAAGAAGGAATGTTGGTGGGACTGGTACCTTAATTAAACTCTTCCGGTGTCTCCACTCTCAGATATGATCAGAGATATGGTCCGATGTTGTCTATTCAAAATTGGCGAGCAGCTCTGTGCCAGCGTCATATCTCACAAGTAACTAGAAATGGTTAAGGAAGGCCATCGCCAGTTTGCCAAAAGAAGAGTATCTTGAGCGATCCAACTCAATGTACCATTTCACGACACTCCTAATAAGAGTACGTTGAAATAATATCAATTGTACGGAGTCATCTTTCAATGAGTTAGATGAGCATCAAAGATGAAAGGTAGTAACATGATCACGTAGATATTCATTAGGCTTGGCCTCAAACTTTGGAATGTCTGAAGGAAACTTCGTCGACATAGGAGGCCAACATGGATCGTGACAAATAGGATCATTTAACAACCTTGTCAAATTTGGCAAGTGTAAAGTCACCAGGAATGGTAGTTTGGGTTGTTGTTGATAACTTGGGAAGAGGTGTCCTAGAGTTTGACTGGCACCAGGTTTCCAGGAAAAGTTTGGCTGCTGGCTCAGATTCTGATAGAAAACATGGTCCTGACCAGCGTAAGGATTTTGCATATGTGGAGACATCATCGACTGATTTCCCAAAAAGGACATAGAGTGTTGGGCATGCATTGTATTTGAAGGACTTTGGGAAGGATTACCCCATGTCGGTCCTGCGGGGAGAGGCATAGTAGTCTGTCCGGGGTTCCATTGATTGTTGAAAGAATTACCCCGCAACAAAATTCCAGAGGAGGGAACGGATCCTTGTCCTAAATTCCAAGTTCTTGCTATCTGTACCCCCTGTGCAGGAATAGTACCCTGCGTAGGAGTAGACTGTCCAAAAATGGGGTTGCCCCCAGTCAGGAAAGTAGCTGACAATAAAGTGTTGTTACCAAAATTTTTTTTCCAAGAAAATGACGTCGAACCTACCGACATACTGTGCGAAGGTGGTCCCTGACTCCCCGCTCCAAATAAACTATTGTGTGTGGGCTTCCTGGCGGATTACTGATGCGGACCACCAAGTGAAGGGGACAAAGGAGGGATATGAGCTCCTGCATAAGGAAAAGTGTTAAAAGGGATAGGAGTGCCCCCAAGGTGACCTTGCAGAGGAGCACTAGAGCTCCCTGCCTACAGACCCAAAGTCTGTAAAGTAGAGTAGGTTAGTACAAGACTTGTACCTGAACTAGGCATACCGTATGAGAATGGAGGGCTTGTCACACTAGGTGTGAAGGGGGTTATGGGCACCGCCATAGACGGGTTTGGTCCACTGTGCGACGTAGTTGCGGCTGAGACCATGGTGGCTTGAACCGACGATGGTAGGTTAGGAGATGACTCTCCTATGGTGGCAACGGTGGTGGGAATTGAAAAATTCCTAGAATAAGTAGCAACATTTATTTCCATTGTTGTATGAGGCACTGCCTGGCGTTTGTGAAATTGGATTGGTACAATAAATGGTGCCAATATATCATTGGTTGGGGTTTCAACTGAGCCAAGAGAGGTTTCTTCAAGGTCCAAAACGGTTGATTCCTCTGGGGGTTGTTCGGGCACAAAGGTTTGTAACCCGATCGCTTCAAAAGACCCTTGTTGGTCTAGCTTCCGCCTTAATGGTGGCGGGGGTGGCTCCAGTGTAACTGGCGGCAGGCCAAGAAGACTTCGTGACCAACGGAGCTTGGGATCCTCCTTTGTGTGAGAAGATCCAAGACACACTAAGGTATTCTAAACGTTCAAAAGTAACACACACTAAAAAGAATCCCCTAACAGATAAGACAAGCAAGCACTAAATTATTTGGAAAAACAGTTACAACAACCAACACTAGAAAAACTTACCGGTGTAAGTGCAACTCGAACATTGAAGTACCCTCCAGATATAATCTGCAAAGTGTGGCCCAATGTCTATCCTAGGTATCGTGGTATACCCCCGCAGTCACCTGTGTATGTCCTAAAAATATTGGCAACTAGGTTGCCAGCACGCGAACAGTCACCAGGTGGGTACAGTCGAAAGTCAGGTAGACCACAATGAGCAGGGTATCAAGCTCGAAACTTGTCAAGGGTATTGAGAGAAAATGGTTCGGAAGACAACTGAGGACCTCGAATGGATTTGAGACCCACGAAGCCCCGTGGCAAATGCAAACGACAGAATCCTAAAACAAGTCCTTTATATGTGTTCTCCACTATGATTGGTCCAGCTTTGGAGGGGTTATCTCCACTACCTTTCCACACGTGACCTCATGTTTATCCCCTGTGTTAGAGGGGGGTCCCAAATAAATTCCATGAAACTAGACTTAGACACTCCCTATCTCAGACTCCAATGTAAGGTTTTGAATGGCCTTGAAGAGTTTCCTCTCTAACCTAATCCAAGGCCCTAGTCCTGAACTAGTATGTGAACCCTACAAACATAAAATTCTAGTAGATTTTAAAATTAGTGTTTCTTTTATGGATTTATCTTATGTCAAGGGGTATGAGGGTGAAACTGATGATGTGTAAAAGAAGAAATCAAAAAGTGAATGAAAAAGCTGGAAAAAAAAAAAAACTTTTACTGAATGCAAAATTTCAACAACTTTTCACAAAGAAAGATTTTTTAATTTTTCTAAGATTTTGGACAGCAAACTCAAAGGAGTTTCACTCGAATACGAGCTACTTATGATCTAAGTGAACTAAAAAACCTTACAAAATAAAATACTTTTCCCTAGCTAATGATGCAGAAACACACTCTTCAACCAAAGAAGAAAATGAAAAGAGATTTTTTTTTATTTAAGTGCTAGTAAAGCAAGAAAGGGAAAATACCGACAAGCAAAAAACCAAGAAAACCAATTCTGGCTTAAAGCGTAGATCGCAAAGAATCAGATTAAAGAATCACACAATTTCAATTGTAAAAACAATGACTCTCACTCTTGTCTAAAAACCAATTTTTTTTTTTTTTATAATTCTTTTTTATTTTTCTGTCAACTATTAACTGAGAAAAAGTAGGCTAAGGGTAAGATGAATCCTAATATATTGACTATTCAAACATAGATTCAAACAGCTGAGAGGAATACTTCTTATAAAAGGAGGGGATGATTGCCCCACCCTGAACAACAAGTAGCCTGTACAAGCATGCGATTGTCACTTAAACAGCATGCGTGCAAATGCGTGTTGAACAGAGACAAAGGGCATGTACACGTGGGCTGACCTTGCACAGGCCGCGTGTATATCTAAACTCTAAGGAAAAATATGAAAACAGACAGACCAGACTAGGAAGAGGCCTCTGGTATTGATAACCAGGATCCCTTGAAGGCTTGGTTACTCTTTCTAACAGAAAAACAAAGAATGCAAGGAAAAACAATAAGGAAAAAAACAATTTGAGATAGGACCGTTAGCAAACAAGACTCAGACAGAATTCCAGAAAACCCCTTGAGAATGTGTGATTCTGACAGGGAAGAGGAGGACTGCCTCTAAGGTTCTTTGACCTCCTACACACTACTGCTATCTCTACAACGAGCATTCACACGTGGGTTGTAAGAGGATAGGGTGTGGGTACATGCGTTCATGCCTTATGCAGGCCGCATGTACCTATGTGTGACCCAAAAGACACAATCAAGCAAAATTCAGGGAAAGCTAGTAT
Source organism: Picea glauca (assembly GCA_000966675.3). Classification (NCBI taxonomy): domain Eukaryota; kingdom Viridiplantae; phylum Streptophyta; class Pinopsida; order Pinales; family Pinaceae; genus Picea; species Picea glauca. The sequence continues at coordinate 257,389 of JZKD02S0140204.1, read as the reverse complement.
GGAAAACCAGACTCGCTGCTAGCTTAGACCTTACAGAAATGAAAGAAAAAGACAGGCAAAGAAAAAATAGAAAACCTAGTCTTTAAACTACCCAAAAACTTAAACAAAAATTCCAGGAACCCTAAAGAGTATTATCCCCAATGGAGTCACCAATTCTGTTGTTGGGAAAAACACCCTATGGACTAGCAAATAGAGTTTAGACTTTGCATGCAGATTGGACTGAATAGAAACTAATTTCTATCTACATCCCTAGATTTAAATCCCCTTTTCTTAGTAAATGCATGGAAATGACCACCTACCTTATTACCGACGTTTGATGTCGATCCTCCATTGTGCTTGATTACTTGCTCGCAATGTTCCTTCCAAATATGACCTGCACTCAAGACAAAAAAAAAGTATACATGCATGCTACTTCTATACTCAAGGGTTAGAAATAAAAAATAAACTCATCAAATCATAGACAGTTCATGAATTGGGACAGGAAAATCATTCTCTTTATTACTTAAAGTGAGTCAACTTACAAAAGTTGAGACCGGCCACTGCTCCTTGAGCGTGATCCTGGGCTCCTCTTCTTTTGTCCTTCAACTTCTTTGTGTTAAATCTCCTTTGGCATGAGGAAAGGCTAAAGGGTTGGGACAATGGAATACGTAAATGGGCAGAGTTTCTTTGTTTTATTTTTTCTTCTTCCAAATGGTATCCCTACCCCTTCTTTTATAGGCTAGAAGGAGATAGGGTTTTGGACAAACCCTTGGCCATGCATGGACGGGAGTTTCAGTTAACTCACCCATAGCTTTTTTTTCCATCGACAACTTTCCTTTTTTTGTGCTTTTGTAGGTACACGCAGGCTGTTGTGAGTCAGCCAGTGTGTACACGTGTCCAGTAATGGGTTAGGGCATGTGGGCCTTTACACAAGAGGATTTTCAAAGAGTTGTTCAGCAGAGTTTTGGCAAAGAAGGGAAATGAGTTGGCCTGATGCTAGGTAAGCATATGTGGTGCAATTTAGGGTTATAACATCGTTAACCATTTTATTCACATCGCAGGTTAAAACCCTAATTACATATTAGCATAGAGACAACCAAGATCCAAGCATATATAATCATCTAGCACATAACATTAAAGTAGATCTAACATGCATTCACATCATAAAGCACTAAGCATCAACTAGATCTATCATACATCTAGATTAAGAAATTCATTACATAAACAACATGAACACCATAGCAAAAAGCACATCGATGCAGGATATACGTGGTTCACCCCTGTTATAGGATAAATCCGTGAGTGCGGACACAAACCGATCACCCTAGATCCACCTGGATCTAGAACAAAACAGGACAGAATAATACACTTTCCCTAGATATAGCCTATTGAATGAGCTAAGAGATAAGGATTACGGACATACCTTATGAATGCTTTCCTTAGGTCTCTGTTGTTCCAAGCTTTTCTCCAATGCTCTTGTACCGTCCAAATCACAACAGTACAAACCAATCGAAGTAAAGACAAATTAATATATTCAATAGCTAGTCTATACATATGATCAAGGAGTTATGTAATAAAGTGACATCATCTTTATGGGAAAGGGACATATTACTGTATTGAATTAATTGAAAGTGAAACTTACAACCTGAGCCTTGATGTCATAGGTCTCCTTTCGATGGCTCCTATCTCTGACACACACACTTGCTCATGCATGAAGAAAATCAACCACTTTTAATGACCTTGTTGTAGTCTCTTACTGCTGTAGCATCAGTCCTCCATACAGTCTTGCACTAATTCTCCAATCAATATCTTGCTAGCTTGTTGCTTATTCTTATTAACCCTTTCCATGAGCAATCTCCTCAATATATAGGAGAAGATATATTAGTTACTTGGATAGGAAATGATCCCAAGATATCTGGAATGCTAGCACCTGGACAACCATTCGAAGCCAATTCATGTTTCTAGAAGATCCCTTTTCTAGAAGATTGAAGATATTATATTTTCCCTTCCTTTGAAACATGTTCACACCCTGGCTATTAGTTACAGTGCGAAAGGTTCGCACTCTAGCTTAATGCAGCCTGCGAGAATCAGGCATTCTCGTAGGCAGATATATAGGTAGCCTGCGAACATCCTTAAAAACATGATCTCTGGAAGCAGACAAATGTAACTTCTTTCAGGAAAGTGTTCTCAGTAAAGAGCTTGATTTTCCATCATCATAACATCATCATGAAATCATCACAATGACCAAAATTACGGATAAAAAAATGCCCCCCAAAGTCTGAGAGTGGAACTAGTGACAGTCAATGGACTTTGTAAGCTGCATGTGAGTGTCGAGAACCAAAAGCACATCTAATCGAAAACCTGCAAGCATCCAAGCATCAACAAAACATCATGTATACCAATTCCCGAGGTAGGCATTCCCATACTCAGATCACAGACTGATGACATCATAAACAAAGGTCATGGCCACCAATCATACACTGTGGATCCATGTAGTCATAATATAGCATAGCCACCTGAATACACTGTGGATCTATGCGACAAATATTCAATCAAGACGACATAGCCACGAAACATACATAGTGGATCTATGTGTCGAAAATTATACATACTCCATCGCAACCTGGATCATAGAGACAATATCCAGGGTCTTCAATCTCATCGCTTGAAGTATGAATCTAACCATGTGATTACATGTGTCGAAGTCGAACATGGTAGAAACCACTTGATTACCGGTCAGTAATGTATACCATTAACAAGTGTGAGGGAAATCACCATTGATATCAATGAATCCCAAGGTACTACAACAAAATCCATCGAGTGTGAATAAATGAGTTGATGTCGAACATCCGACATAATCTTTCGATCAGGGGTCAATGATGTAAACCCACTGTCGAAAGCGAGAAACTTGCCATTGAGGCATGCAAGCTCCAAGGTATTGAATAATTTCTAAGCCTTGATTCCAGATAATATACTGAAGTCGACGGAATAAGACTCATCACAGGAGGGCCTTGATGTATCCCCCATCAGTGATACGAAATGAGTAACAGAGTTTGAAGGTGAAACAAAGTATGTGACAATTGGACTTTGGACACAAGGAAGGCCGACCCAGAATGAATGGATAACTGCAGATGGCCGACTCAAATAGAGGTTTCGAACTGACTGCTCTTGAACATATGAATGACATGACCAAGGATTTGGTAGCATTGACTCAAAGACGACACATGGAAATACCTTTTTATTAAATCGAAAGAGAGACAAATGGATTTCCCAAACCGGCTTCAAATGATGAATAAGGGGTGTCATTTTCAAGAGCGACACTTACTGCCAATCGACTCAACAATGAAACATATCCCTTTCCCAAATTTTCCCCCACCATTTCTGGCAAGTACCTCTTCATTTTTACGCAAGCTTGAAGAGGATCACATATGCTTGTGGATATAAGCTCATCCTTCGGACGAGTCCCTCGGAGTATTTTTAACGAACCCTAGGAAGGAGCGGTTCGGTCCCATCACGGGTCAGTCAATGTTTGTTTAACGAGTCCAAAGATAGTAAACTCGAAGGTTTTTCAAGATTATAGAGTTTGGAAAAACACTTTAAAAGAGAACTCTCTCAGTTCCTTTTTCGTACAATAGTCCAACGAAACCGAAAAAGGGTTAAACTATCGCTCGAAGGACGCATATTTCAAGTACTTTAACGAGCATGAAAATATAAAGATCGCTCGACAATCTTTTCATGTTTAGAGAGTCTGAAAAGAGCTTAAAGTTAACTCCAGAGGGGTTCAGTTTTTGTGTAACCACATCGAGCCTGGAAAAGAGATAAAACAACACTCGATCACGTTCTTATGTTTTTCGCAAGCGCAAGAATGGATAAAAAGCGCTCGAGGTTGGATGTCAAAATCACAACAAACAACCAAAATCACACCACACCAAGTAAAAATTATGTCCTCTACCATCCAAACTTGCACCTGTCAAGCATTTCACTCATTTATCCATTAGTGATTAGGGTTAAATAGGAAATAATTATAAAAAACCCACTTTTGATATAGTAAAAAGTAATAAAATGAACAAATAACAAAATTACCATACCATTTTCACATTTTACCCTTTGAGAGTAAAAAAAAACCCTCATTTACCCTCTATCTTCGGCATTGAAATCCAGGAGCTACAGGAGACCATTTTCCATGCCGTCAGCTATATTTTGGTAAGTGCCTCATCCCTCATCTTTTCATGGTTCAAAATTATGTTTTTATTGGTTAAAAGTCAAGTTTCAATTCAATTTTTTAAACCCTATGCACTTGGGAGCATTCTTGCAGGTGGCCCATATGGGGCCTGCGAGAATGACCCATTCTCGCAGGTGGGCCATAGGCCACCTGCGAGAAGTTCGCACTGTGCGAATTAGGTCACCTGCGAACAACGCAAAATCCAAAAAATTCTATAACGTTAAGCTAAATGCAATGCTTTTCTCATGAAAAATATCACTCACTATGTTTGTGTGTTGTTTTTATGCAGGTTGCTAGTCACAATCATGGTTTTAGAGTGGTGAGAACGAGAGCACGAGGAGGACAATGCTAATGAGGAAAATCATCCTCCAACCATTGCTGCACTAAGAGACTGTGATCTCTTAAAGTATTTCCGCGTCCCGGGCATGAGATCCCAAGTCCGATTGTTGGAATACTTAGTCCGAATGTGGGATCTAGACCAACAAGTGTTCATCGTGGGAGCTCAGACATTGACCATCGATATCGAGGATATCTATTTCTTTATCGGGTTATGCAAATGTGGATCCTATTGCAGTTTTTTTGGTAGCAGAGCAGGGGATCTAAACATGAGTGAGTATTGTAACCAGTACTGCATGCTTGAGGCTGAACGAAAAAGGAAAAGTGGCAATTTGGGGAGTGACCGATTTGACTCTCCGTACCATTGTCTTTACCATTTCTCGAATGGCAAGAAGTGCTGCTCTGCATATGGCTCTACAAATCTACTTCCAGTATGCCATCGAGTGTACTGAGCCCTAGGTATTCAACTGGGCTGATGCAGTATTACGCAATGTCAAGAAACAGTTGACTAAGTGTAGGCGAGGAGGTTTGAAGCAGTTTGGTTATGGGTCTCTGTTAGTGTCCTTCTTCTTGGAGAGAGTCTCGGTATTCCGTCTACAGGCCGAGTGGGATCTTCCTGGTCCCCGAGATCCGAGGATGTTACGGTGGTGTCGGCTTATGGCCTGATATGTGGCAGGTCCCATTGTCAAATATGACAATGTTTTCTTCGACTGGTTACAGACTTAGATGCTGATGGTGGACAACTATGCCTATGCCGGGCTGGACTTCAGAGGAGATACAGATATTTCTCTTCCTGAAGACGCACAGTGGGGAGACCTCGGTAAGAAGTACAAATTTTTTTGAGTTTTTAAATGTTTTTGGATTTTTAAGCATATTAAAATGTTTTTGTTTTTATAGTTTTACTTGAAGACTAACACCAAATTCTTGTTGATAACACAGACGTTGGACCATACAGACCTGCTGGCAGTTCTCCTATCCAGAGACAAGGAGAGGCTACAGTAGTAGTTCCACAGTACGCCGAGGACTATCTGACAGTGGAGAAGAACTTAGAGGGTCTGTTGGCAGACGTTCCAGATATGAATCTGGAGGAGATTCCATGACGCGATTAGCGTCACACTATGGGAGTCTTTGCCTCTATGGGTCTCTTGCTTCGCAGAGTTCCTAGGACATTAGTGTGCTACCGTGAACATCATTGATGTCATTATGTAGAAGCCATGGGCTTCAATTTTGATATTTTGGTCTTCGGACACATTTTGTAAAAACAAATTTTGATCGTTATAAATATATACATGGTTTCTACCGGCTTACTTTACATTGTGTACATTTTAATGTGTTTGATTTATAAGTGATTTAAGTGCCTGTCCAATACATAATTAGCTAAAGCATCTGTCAATGTATTAAGACATCTAGGAATGTGTTGATATTCTATGTAATCAAAATGTCGTTCCAAGAGGCGAATCCGCAAATATACCCTTAATAAAGTAGGACTTCGAATAGAATATACATTACTGAGTTGTAATACTACTAGCTGCGAGTCAAGTCGCACAACCAAATGACGAATTCCAAGAGAGATAGCATCCACCAATAATTCAACCACGACGCTATACTCTGCGATGTTGTTGGTTGCTCGGCCAAGACATATACCTCGTAGAGATATGAGTTCATTTGTTGGGGCATAGATTGCCCATGCAGCGGAAGCTAAGTTTCTAGTACTATGGCTAGCACCATTAGCGAAGCCAATGTAAGGTAGCGAATACTCGGACATCTGGCAATCAAACACAACGTCACGTAAGGGTAGAGACCAGATAACGTCGAAGGCAAAACTAAAGTAACACACACATGCAATATGATACATAAAATACAAGTACTCATGCACAAATGACTTATGCATAGTACTTGTTTAAGTACAACCCATTCCTGGGTTCACTCAAAGATACACCATCATAATCAACTAGTTCATACGCTCCTTTTTCCAACACTCTGCTAACAATGTAAGGCCCACACCACATTGGTTCGAATTTACCAGCTCCTAAGACATCTTTATCTTGTTCATATAGAAGAACAAGATCTCCTTCAGAGAAGACATGAGGTTTGACATGCTTGTCATACTGTGCCTTAACACATTTCTTCTGGGATTCTATTACAAGAGTAGTGTCACGGATGGTCTCGTCTAATCGCATTAGATACAAAAGACGTTCCTCCTCAGCAGAAGTATTAGGTAAGAGTTCTACAGCTAGATTCAAAGACGGTATCTCACATTTTATTGGCAGAATGGCTTCCATGCCATAAACTAAACGAAAGAGTGTAAATCCTGTGGCAGATTTAACAGATGTTCGTTATGCCCACAATGCCAAAAATAACATCGTGTGCTAGCTAGTTTTATGGATTCCTATCATCCGTCGAATCATAGTTATAATAACCTTATTGATGGCTTCGACCTGGCCATTAGCCTGTGGATAATAGGGTGTTGAGCTGTCATGGAGAAGGCCCAACCTCTCTGTCAGTTCAGACATCATATAATTTCTAAAATGACTACCGTGATCGGTAATGATAGCCTGAGGAACACCAAAACGAGTGATGAAATGGTTGAAGAGAAATAACACTGTAGTCTTCCCAGTATTATCGAATATCGGCATCGCCTCGGCCCATTTAGTAAAATAATCGACAGCTACAATAATATAACCATGCCCCCCAGCCGAGTGAGGGTGACAGGTCATGAAATCGATGCCCCATTTAGCGAAAGGACCTACCGAGACTACAGGATGAAGGGGAGAAGGATGTGACTGAATCTTCTGATTATAGGTCTGGCAAGCATGACACTTCTGAACAACAGTAATGAACTCCTTGAATAAGGAAGGCCAAAAGTAACCTGCACGCAAGATCTTTTGGGCAGTAGCATACCCAGACATATGACCACCACATGCTCCTGAATGGCAGTCATTCAAAGCTTTCTCAGCTTCGTCAAAAGTCAAACAATGCTGAAAGACAGAGTCAATGCCTCGACGGTATAGAGTATCGCCGAGGATAATATAATGACGTGCTTGATAACAGACACAACGACATTCAGCACTAGACAAAGCAGGCCGAAAAGTTTGAGTTTGGAGATATATAATGATATATCCATACCAAATATCGTCAATACTGATAAGGAAAAGTGACTCGTCAGGTAACGAATCGAATGCTACCTTTTCCGTGGCAGTGTGGGGAAAATCACAAATTAACTCAGCGAAAACTAGAGATTTCTTCGACGTGGCACGATCGAATTCCAAATCAAACTCCTGGAGAATAATAATCCACTTGGAGTACTTTCCCCCCCAGCAATTGACGTGTCAATATATGTTGCATGGGGTTACAGTGTGAAATCACTATAGTCTTCCTGGAGAGAATATAATGACGAAAATGTTGAACTGCTTGAATAGCAGCCAAAGCCAGCTTCTCAACATGTTGGTACTTGATTTCCGTGGATGATAAACTTCTACTCAAGTAATAGATAACATGTTCATTGTGGTTATCATCCTCCTGAACGAGGACCATTGTTTTAGGATAAATCCGTGAGTGCGGACACAAACCGATCTCCCTAGATCCACCTGGATCTAGAACAAAACAGGATAGAATATACCGCTTTCCCTAGATCTAACTATTGAATTAAATTGGAAGTGAGAAAAAGATATGTACCTTGTAATCGCTTCCTTGGTCTCTGTTGTTCTTTGCTTCACTCCAGTGCTCTTGTGCGGTCAAGATCAAAACATCACAAACCAACCAAAGTGAAAGAAAATAATATATCCAATAGCTAATCTATACATATGATCAAGGAATTATGTAATAAAGTAGATCTCACTTTATGGGAAAGAAACATATTACTGTATCATATTAAATGTGAAAGAGAGATTACAACCGTTGCATTGATGTCGTAAGGTCCCTTCCCACTGTCCTTCATTCCCAACACACTTTGACTCTAAGAATTCTGAGACCATAGATCTGATATCTGCTCACAATCTATCTTGACAAAGCAAATCTCAAAGCCACTCCAAGCAAGCTAATAATTCCAAGCCAAAGAACCACAACCAAGAACCCTTTCTACATAAGAGCTCCTCTCCTTTTATAAGTTGAAGAGGATAAGGTGAAGAGGTTAGGATGATCCCACTAAATCATGAAAGTGAGTAAGATCCAAACCGTTCGGATGCCACCTCACCAGAGAAGCTTCCCCTTCTAGAAGATTCGAGAAACCGTACGTTTTTCCCACATGCTGGAATGTTCGCACCCTAGCTATAGAGCAACCTGCAAACTGTTCACACCCTGGCTATAGTGCAACCTGCAAGAATTTATCATTCTCGCACCCTGCCTATATAGCAACCTGCGAACATTCCTTTTTATGAGGTTTTTACATAGGAAAATGCAACTTCTTTTCTCAGGAGAAGTTCTTCTCCCTTCTCTCTTTAGGAACTCAGGCCACTGTGACCCCTCTGAAGGCAATATATAGGTTTACATCATTAACGATCATAGGGATGATGGAAATAATGTGTAACAGAGAGCCCCCCAAAGTATGAAGTTAGAATAGAGTAATAGCTAAAATACTTTGTCGAGTGTGTGTAGGGAACAAGGAACAGTCGGTCGGAAACCTGCCAAC
>JZKD02S0140204.1:206693-235778 GCA_000966675.3 Picea glauca | reverse complement strand
TGCCAATGCAAACAATCATGTATCAATGAGCAATTTCTCTATATGTCTTTTCCAAAACTTCAATAAACTCTAAAACTTGATTTTCAATGTTTTTTGAAAAAGCAAAAAACAAAATTTTGAAAGAAAACTTATGGTTCACTTTCTAAGAATAACTCTGATTAATGAGAAAAGAAAACCAAAGCATCAATAATCAAACATTGAAAACCCAACCAAAACTTTCAATGAAAGTAAAAACAAAAAGAAAACCAATGAGTTCCTCAATGCAAATGGAAAATGTCTTTTCGAACCACCAAGCAAGTGAGAAACACCAAACACTTGATTTGCTACCAATCACTGGTTCTCAGCCAAATAGACACACTCAACTCCAGAAGCTAGAGAAAAGGAAAATGCCAATAAGAGCCAAGAAATGAAAGTCAAGCTACCAAGGGCAAGAAAAACCTAGAAACCCTAAATTTGTTCAAGCAAGCAAACTACAACAAGAGATGCATAAGTCAATGACCCAATAAGCCAAAAAGACACAAATCAACTGTTCCGAGCAATTGAAAAAGTCAAAAATCAAATTCCAAAATTTTCAAAAATCTGCTCGCAGGCCAGCAGTGATACACAATGCGAGAAGATAGTGTTCTCGCAGGCCACTGTGGAGCAAAGTGCGAGGGATTCGCACTGAACTATATAATAAGAGTGCGAACTTGATTGGTTCTCGCAGGTTGTCAATGGACACAGTGCGAGAATCCCTTAAGATAATGAAAAATTTGAAAATGCAGGCAAAATTCAAGTTGGCTTATAGACCCAGAAGGTCTCTCAGGGTATCTTGAGGACTCAGACACCAACAAAATAGGAGAAAAATGAAAATAGAGCAAATGGCCACAGAAAATTCAAAAGCCATAAAGAAAAAGGGAATAGTTCCCCAGCGAAGTCGCCAATTTTGTTATAGGATAAATCTATGAGTGCAGACACAAACGGATCTCCCTAGATCCACCTGGATCTAGAACAAAATAGGACATAATAATACACTTTCCCTAGATCTAGCCTATTGAATGAGCTAAAAGATAAGGATTACAGACATACCTTATGAACGCTTTCCTTAGGTCTTTGTTGTTCCAATATTTTCTCCAATGCTCTTGCACCATCCAAATCACAACAGTACAAACCAATCGAAGTAAAGACAGATTAATATATTCAATAGCTAGTCTATACATATGATCAAGGAGTTATGTAATAAAGTGACATCATCTTTATGGGAAAGGGACATATTACTGTATTGAATTAATTTAAAGTGAAACTTACAACCTGAGCCTTGATGTCATAGGTCTCCTTTCGATGGCTCCTAGCTTTGACACACACACTTGCTCATGCATGAAGAAAATCAACCACTTTTAATGACCTTGTTGTAGTCTCTTGCTGTTGTAGCATTAGTCCTCCATACAGTCTTGCACTAATTCTCCAATCAATCTCTTGCTAGCTTGTTGCTTATTCTTCTTAACCCTTTCCATGAGAAATCTCCTCAATATATAGGAGAAGATAGATTAGTTACTTGGATAGGAAATGATCCCAAGATATCTGGAATGCCAACACCTGGACAACCATTTGAATCCAATTCATGTTTCTAGAAGATCACTTTTCTAGAAGATTCAAGATCTTATCTTTTTCCTTCCTTTGAAACATGTTCGCACCCTGGCTATTAGTTACAGTGCGAGAGGTTTGCACTCCATCTTAATGCAGCCTGCGAGAATCAGGCATTCTCGCAGGCAGATATATAGGTAGCCTGCGAACATCCTTAAAAACATGATCTCTGGAAGTAGACAAATGTAACTTCTTTAAGGAAAGTGTTCTCAATAAAGAGATTGATTTTCCATCATCATAACATCATCATGACATCATCACAATGACCAAAATTGCGGATAACAACCCCAGTGTGGGGTTACGTCCACCAACTCTTATTCTTTTTCTTTATTATCTTCTTCCAATCTTCTTACATGCATAGAGTCATAATCCAACTCTGCATAGGACAGGATATCTGTGTGTACCTCACCAGATCCTCCTTCCCTGAGTTAGGTCCAAGCATAGAGCCTCTACACATTCTATGCACAAAGCACTTACAAAACACTTTCACTTATCTCTGCAAGTCTCAACATACAGTATGCACAAAGCCTTCACAACTATTTTCACTTAGCACTCTAGCCCCTTCTTACATTGCCTATCTACTTATTTATACATTACAAAAGGGTCCTAAACATGGGTAAGACCCATGGGCCTAAATCCCATACCCATTACATAAACCCTAAATCCCAAAAATCCCATAACAGGGGGCGATATCCCACGATCTCCACTTTTCCTAGGTGCTCCATCTTTGACCAACCTGTCATAGTCCGAAAAATGGTCAAACACGACCAAGTTTCTCCAAAACTTGGTCGAGGGCCAACAATAAGTGGGTAGTATACTTTGTAGGCCCTATTAATCCACCAACTAGAAGATAAGGACAAAGATATATCATTACAATGACATAATAATTAACTAGATGGGATGAGGACAAAACAGTGATGGATTTCATCGCAAAGACTACAACGTGATTTCTATTTGAATAGGTTGTTATAATATTTCGATGCCCTAGAATTGTGATGAGTGACCAGGGGACTCATTTTATTAATAGTAAAATCAAGTAAATGCTTGAATAATTTGAGATACATCATCATAGTATCACTCCTTATCATCCTCATGCTAATGGAACAATGGAATCATTTAACACGATTTTAGAGAATACCTTGACCAATATTTTCAATGTGAACAGGGATGACTTGGATTTGAAGGTACTAGCAATACTTTGGACATATAGAACTACATGCAATAAGATTATAGGGCACACAAATTTAAGATTGGTGTATGGACGTTAAGCAGTGGTTCACTTGGAGTATTTGATATCGAGTCTGTGCATTGCAACTATTATAGAGATGACAGAAAGAGGTGTAGCACAATAAATATGATCTCAACTCATAGAATTACAAGAACACAGAGTCATAGATGGTTTCCATCAGGAAGTATAGAAAGAAAAGGACAAATCTTAGCATGAAAAACATATTAAGAAAAATAAGTTTAAGAAATGATATATGGTTCTCTTTTATGAAAGTAAGTACTTACAACACCCAAGAAAACTTAGAATGCATTGGCTAGGGAAATATGAGATAAAGTTTATCAAATATGGAGGTGTTGTGTACCTATAGGATTTATAAGGAAAATAATTTCAAGGTTTGGTGAATGGTAATTGACTGAAACTGTATAGGGATTGTCAATCCACTAACCCTAATTAATTTTAGAGCAAATTTTATACTTTTACATATTGTATATAGTAGGAGTTAAAAGAAGAAAAAGGAAGAAAAAAGTATAAAAATGAGAAAATTCAAAAAAGAAGTAGGTAGATGGATAGGTGGTAGACATACAGTTGGAATATACAGTGTGCAAACAAATCTAGAAGGAAGTATGATAGAACTATGCGATAGAAAAGACAATGCGCAACAGACAAAAAATTGGAGTGACAAAAGTCAAGAAACTCTGCGATATAAAAAGTAAACACTGTGTGTCGGGATGGAAAATGATAAAAAAGAGAGAAAACTAGTGAATAGAAAAAAGAAACAGGGCGCATCAGAGAAATTATGACAAAGGTTATAAAAGGGGAAAACCACAGTAAAGGAAAAAAACTATGAATTTTGAGAAAAGGAGCACTAGAGAGAACAAGGTGCGATTGGGCATGAATATTGTGAAAAATTCAATCGATTTGCAACAAATTTCTCCCGAGATCGAAAAATATCACCATCAAAACTTGGAGCACTAAGTCAGTTCACATGAAGGACCAAAATCACTAATAGATCTATGGAGGAGAATATTGGGGTGGTTTATGTGGATGAATTTCTGACAAAAAAGATCGAATCAATCAGTCTGACGTGGGTTGAGGAACAAAACCCAAAAGAAGAAGAAACAAAAATTAGCCAAGTGGAGGAAGGACAAAACTCTAGTGCATCAATAAACCCTAATGCAAAAAACCCAAGGCTGACGCATGCAGAGGGAGAACTGGGTGAATATGATAGTGATAAGATGGAATCAAAGAACCCTAGAATAGAGGAATCCCCTGAGGTTGTCGTAGAAAAATAAATGCAGGATGAAGGAACCCCTAAATAAACAACAATAAGGCCATCTAAGAAAAGGGAAGCAACGATGACAATCCACACACAAACACATATTTTTTTGTTTGTGCCTCACATTCCATATTTGGTCATAGTCATAGAAGGCATTGTGGGATTTGTTCCCATGTTGAAATACAAAAAACATGATGTCATAGAAGTAAAGACATTTGTAGATATTTCGTAGGATATCTACATGGAGAAAAGAGGGGTAAATTCATTGGGAATCTAAATACTAGAACCCACACTATGGATTATAGGACTTTACAACTATGGAATTATGAATTTATTAGAAATTCCTCACTTCAGCAGAGGAAAGGATGTCAATGCATACATGAAGAAATTATTGGAGTGAGTGCACGAAGGGTTCTTATGGATGGATAGACATGTCCCAATCGATGTCAATTTAATTCTTAATCTTACAAGACTTCCAATAAATGTATAAAACCAAAGAAATATCTAGATGATAAAATGAAGGAGAAGGTCATTGTCGAAGAAGTGAAGGATCAATTTGGAACTAATAGGGGAAACAAAGGTATGATCATTAAGAACATCATTGGCCTAGCCACCATATTTTCAATGAAGTTGATGTCCTACAAGATACTTAGAAAGTGTTGCAAAGAAGAGGTGCCTGCAGGGGTGGCCACAGTAGCTGCATAGTGTGCAAAAGGTACAATTCTTAGTTGAACACCATATTTACTCAACCTATTCTTAGAATACTGTAGAGATGTACAAGATGTTGGAACAGAGTTCCACTATTCTTGGTTGTTGATATTGATAGATTTAGAGGCTTGGAAAACACCAAGATATTCAGTTTGTTGTGATAGAAGAGGAAAGTGTGGTGTAGCAAGATACATTACTCTGTGACACAATAAATATGCTAAATAGAGGAAATCAAATTCAATCATTTTTTGCATGGACATTCAGGATATGTGGGAGAAAATTACAGATACATGGAGGATTTCACCTGAAGTGGTGAAGGAAAATGAAGGAATAGAAAACTTCAAGATATAGAGGCATAATATATGGATAGAATCCAGAAGAGACTCTAAGAAGACATGGTTAAAGATGCAGTATTGCATAATAGCAGAAGAAGTCCATTGGGTAATATCATAATGGTTACATCAATTTAAGATACTCGTAGCTATCAATAAAGGAGCAAAGGGAAAAGAGAAAGTAGAATATGGCACATCGCATAAATCTAGCATCCCAATAACAAAGACTAGAAAAGTAACAAAGTGCACCAAACCAACATTTACTGGTACGAAAACAAAGAAACCAAGAAATAAGGAAATGGTACCAAGGGCCTCAGTGTTTGGAACTAAGTGCGTAGAGGAAAAAAATGAAGAAAAACAAAACAATGGAAAGGATAGCCAACATACAAAGATTCCAAAGCATACATAAACACCACCAAAGACGAAATAAAAAATGTAGACAAGAGAACAAAGGAAGAATATGAAGGCACACAAAAAGGCCCCTGAGCTCACAATCACTGAAGACGATGCATATTTAGTAGTCTATAAGGTACAATACCGAGGAGAAGAAGAAATATACATTGGAGAGTCAATGAGAGAATAAATTATGAAAAAAATGAAATAGAAAGGAATAGAACAATAGAAAGTATTAGCGTAACAAGATCCAATATGTGAAGAGAAGGAAACAGTGAAAGCAAAAATAGTGGGACAAGCGATGTTCCAGATAAACCAAAGCATGCTAAAAGTAGATGAGGACACCGCACAAAAATCTTTGAAGGATGTAAAAAAGATGTACTTGGCTCTGTCCAAGATACCAACCAAAGTGTTGTATAAGTTGCATATGAGCATTGCAGAAGAAGTACAATTGAGGGCTGGGACAAATGAAACAAACTTGGAGTCATCCAGGGAAGAGATGGGGGTATTATAAATATATCTCAAATAAGTGGAGATTGAACATGAGGAGGAAAAGAGTGTGCAAACATACTATATAAAATACTTGAGGAACTCTTTCAAATGATCCCAGACAACACACTAACAAAAAATCTCAACACAGGAGAAAAGATACAAAGCATAACACAGATGATGGATAGATATAAATAGGAGATAATATAATTGGCTAGGAAGCTGACACCAAATACCCCTATAGAGGTCAAATCAAAGAGGGAGTAGTAGGAAACATAAAACATAGATATCACCACACTAGAGGTGAAAGAAGTAGCAGAACTCTATGAAAGAACCACACAGATATGGATGAGTCTATAAGAAGAAGAAGGGATCCAATAGTTAGATCAGATGGAAGAGAAAGTGAATTTTGCAGTTCAAGATTTAAAACAAAGGAAAAATGAAATTCCTATATTGTAGAGAATGAAGGTTTCACATGAAATGAAAAATCTGCGAGCAGATTCGAAGACAATCCAAGGATAAAATCAAACAAGACATGCTCAGTTGGAGCCACTTCAGTAGAAAGCCGAGAGCATGAAATCAGATTTGGAAATAGAGAAAGGAAGATTGGAACAGGTGCACTCAGAAAGTATAGAATTACTAAAGGATAAAATAACATTGCAGGTGGTGGAGACCCTGACATAAAAGAGTGTGCAAGAGAAGACACAAGTAGATGCACTAAAAAAGAAGTTCCAGGAACTCGAGAAATCGGTGTAAGATGCACACACTTCCTAAGTGGATCGGGATGATCCATAGGTAAGTGTTGGGGGGCTGTTGCAGTAGGATATTTTGGGGTAATTTTAGATATATAATGCATAAAATGAGGCAGAATGGACCAAGGAAGCAGTGCGCAGTGGGAACAAAGGAAAAGCAACGCAACAAAATTAATGCGCAAAGGATGTTAGAATGTGGACAAGTTGAGTCCACTTAGAGTTAGGGTTTTGGGATATGATGTAAGGTTTTTTAAGCCAATTTTTTAATATAAATAGAGGATGTAGGAGGTAGCTAAGGGTATCTATGAATAAATCTATGAGTGTGTGATCTCATCACTTTTTATTGAAAAGTCCCTTTTGGAGTTTGAGTCATAGTCCTAGTTTTGTTGAGAGATGTGGAGCTCAGATGGAATCTGGTTTCTAATAAGTATGGATTGTATCTAAGGATCAGGTCGCAAGATGTGAAGGTTGGTGTGACACTGGTCAACCTCACGGATTATGACAAAATTTTGATGTAATCTACGCAGTGCACCTTTTTGATGAAGAATAATAAGAAGAAAAAGATATTTGTGGACATTTACCAAGGGGGTGAACCATGGTAAAAAATGGTGTCTATGTGTTTGATTTATCTTTTGTTTCGATGCTACATTATTTATGATGAATGAATAATTAAATAAATGAACATGTGAATTTTATTTACAACACGCACTAGATTATACATGTTAATTATGCAAAGTAAATGTTACAGAGTAAATGCATGGTAGATCTAATGAATGATTAATGATTGAAGTAGAATAAAACAAGTAGTATGTCTGAAATCCCCAGGAACAACATCCCTTCCATGATTCCAGACTTTTGGGTCATGCAATCACCCATAATCCATATCGGGTGAGACTACGTTGTGCACTCTATGCGTAGTGTTTCCTTCTGGTTTACCAGAGGGACCCACAGTTTCTAGGGTTTTGTTGGAGAAACTAAGGTAGAACCTAGGTCAACCCATACATTCAACACCCATCATAGTTGTGAAGCATAGTTTAGGGAACTGTGTAACACTTACCGGCTCTTTTTTGGTGAATAATAGAGTGGGACCTTGGTTGATCATTTGAAATTGTATTGAAAATAGGCCAACAAACTGGACTATGGCACTGACGATTTCCTAACCAAATATGGAGAGACAAAGTGTTGATAGTTTTCTAAGATACTCCATGAATGGGAATATGGAAAGATAAATAGGATAATTGGATAAGGAGGGGTGAAAGAGGGGAATTACCAAGTGAGAAATGGAGGAATCCATAGGCAGGGGTGAGATAGAGCGGGGTGTGGAGAATTTCTCCATCGAGAGCATAGGGGAGATGTTATATAAGAGTGTATTTTGGGGGAAAGTGTAAGTGGGGGTGATAGAAAGATATGATGAAAATTAAGGATTGGAGAATAATTAGAAAGTGGTGGTAAAGAGACACAAATGGGGAGATCAAATGTCGTATCCACCGTACTAGTGATGTTTATTGGGGATTGTGGTGAAATAACTCAATGTGTACTTGTGTCATGTGTGGGATAAGCAAATTGGATTGAATGACCTTTCAATAGACCGAATCACCATGAAACTAAACTGATCCCTATGTGAATTCACGGTCAAGGTCAGGACCTTGAACTTATTCCATAACACCGACATGATTTAGAAATCTAGGGAATTTACAAAATTGTCAATCTATAGGGTCCGCATGTGTGACTGATGTGGATTATGTGCTATCAAAAATGTAAAGTATGTCAACTATGATATGTGATACATGTTGTACATCCTATACTAATCCTACTCTACCAAAATTTAAATCTTAGAGAGGGAGCTAAATAACGGTTGACCCCTACGATCCGTAGTACACCTTCAACCTATTTCCATTAATAAGTCCCTTGAGAAGTTGTCCTGGTAATGTTTCTAGCTTGGTGGAACCTTCTTCATTTATGTATACTAGCCGAAAAGGAGCCTACCAATGCAGGAAAAGATTCCTAGGATGGTGTAAATACATGTTTCCATAAAACAAAACTAAAGATTCAGGCTCATGGATTTTCTGGTGGATGTTGTGATCATGCCATTCTTTTTGTAACTCCTTTTCAACCACTTGGTTGAATCCTTCCATCATATGGTCCTACTCTAGTTCCATGAGTTCATCTAACCTATGTTTAAGGGACCAATCATCTGTCATATGACTTCATGTGTCCTTATCCACTGGCTCAGTGTATATATCTCCTTGTTTTGGATCCATTGGTGATACTATGTGCAGGGTGTGTCTCAAATGACATCTGTTATGGAAGGCCCACTCGATGCCAAGCAAGGTAGGCTATGGGTCAGAGTCATCAATAATATCTATGACCTCAAAGTTATCCTTTTTCTTCACCCCTTCTATATCCACCTGAACTTGCTCCAGTCATCCTATAGGGTAGATATTGTATTGTTTTTCTAACTACAACTTAATAGGTGACTGGATTAGAATCAACCTCCCCATCAACTGTCAAGATTTACTTGGTAAAATTTTCATGTCATAACCTATATCCAAAATGATTCCATCCATGTCATAGCCACCAAGATCCGTTGAAATCTTCAATCTATGCCCCGTGCACTTTTTCTTATTGAATTGGCACATATCAATTTCTAGTAGGGGAGTTGACATAGTCCTATACGTCAACTCTTTCCCCATATAAGTGGATAAAATATATGTTAACTTCTTCATATCCTCGGTATCATTGAGAAATATTAAAAAATAACCTAGGAAATTACTTACTTGATCCTTGGTGTCTATATCATGCCCCAATTTGCACAATTCTTTAGTGTGCTACGCATTGCAATTACTCTAGGTCCTTCTCTTCAAGTAATTTTTTCTTAGTGTGTCATATCTCTTCTTTTCTGCATGATTATTTCATTGACTTCTACATTGTTTGTTATATCTTCTCATGCAAATGATATTCTTCCAACAATATTTGCATCGCACATTGGAGTTATTCCCTGGCATGAGCCTCCTCTAATGACCTCTAGGTTTTCCTTTGTACCTCTTCATGAATCTAGGCCCACTCAAGTGACCTTTGTGTCACTTGATACACTTCTTTGCATATCCAAGCCTCCTCCAGTGAAATTTGTGACACACATTGCAAGTATTTAAGCACTCTTTCTTCTTCAATAGATCTCTATGCATTGTGAAAAAACTATTTTTGTTGGAAAACATCAAAATTAGGAGGGGGTTGTGTTGCCTTCCTTATATTCCCCTTCGGCTTCTGACTCGAGCTCTAACCATGCTCAAAGTTTTCCCCTGTCTTTACTCCTCCTCGGGTTACTACTTAGACATCAACTTCCTCATCTTTCTTCTTATCTTTTCATGGCTCCACATGCACCATATTGCAATGTGTCTTATTTTCTTCCAACTTCTTCACTAAGTCAGAATAGTCCTATGTGGCATGTTCATGGCTGTAGCAGTATGCACAAAACAAGCATGATTTGGTACAAAACATTGATGCATGACCCATTTATCCACAATTGAAATAAGTGGGAGTTCTCCTCCCCCTCTACCATATCCTCAACCTCGACCACACCCATATACACCTATGTAACCACCTTAGTATCCACCTCTCTCAACATGACCATGATCACCACCCTTTTGTTCTTCGTATTCCCGAAATGCATTGTGTGTATTTTTGTACATCAGCTATATGTGACTAGTATTTATTAAAATCATGTCCTACCAATTCACATAACTCATAGAACAAATCTTGACGTGTCTTTTGATACTTATATGAATTTGTGCAATGTGGTGTTACATGGCCCCACTATCGACATATCTCACACCATTTCATATGTCCAATTGGGAATAGAATTGGTGCACCTATAACCACATAATTCAGAAGTACAAGGAACTCATCCCTGTAATTCCCCTCAGCATGAGATGTGGTACACCATACGTGCTTGCACATGATTTTTTTCTTTTCCATTTCCTATAGTTGCATCATTAGATTGGCAAGTTGTGGTTATGACTAGGCCAATCCTACCAATGTCTCTACCCATCCTATCATAACTTCTAGGTGCATTTCAATTTCTACCACCTTTATTTGAGTCATCACCTTCTTCTAGGTGAGAGGACTCATATATGGGGAAGAAACCCGGCAATAAACCACTCTCTATGTTGTACATCTTGAATCTAGAACATCATCCTATGCAAAAAATTATTAAACTATTGGTCATAGTCCCACACGGTTTCTCCTTGTTGTTGCTTAATCTCCTTGATCTTAGTAATACACTAAGATTCAAACTTGGGATTTTGAAATTCCTTTAGTAAATACCTCTTGATATCGGTCAAATATCTCGTTTGTCACGCTGGCACAGTGGACTTGTATTTTGTGTACCACTTCAAGGCTGTGTCCCTAAATGTCGTTTCCGACTGTGCGATCTTTGTTGCTTCATCTGTGATCCTCTTCATAGACCCTATTTATTTGGATGTGAACCAATGTTGTTCCACATTATCCTTACCCATTCTATGTAACATGGGTAGCCTCAAGGTGCTATATTGATTCACCATCATCACTCTCCAACCAACCCATCCTACCTTATTGTTGAGTGTCGATTTTATCAACACCGATACTCTCCTAGGTGAAGTATCACTGACTTCTCCTTCTTCTTCACTCGTCTCTTCTCCTACACTTTATTCTCCTCTTTCTCCTATTCCAATCACTTCATTGTGTATTTTTATTTCTTCTTGATTACAAGAATGCAAGGGGGGTGGTTCAGAGAGGAAATAATTACATCTCCTTCTAACATTTCTTATGAGGGGACCCAAATATTTTCCTACTCGCATCCATGCAAGACCATTTACAATCATCAATTCGTCTCCCCCACCACTAAGGGATCCTCTGTCTTCCTTCCTTTCTCCTATGCCTCTACTATGTGCCTAATATTCTTCCGATGTTGTGATACTCTGCAACAGCCAAAGAGTTTAGAATTCATCACCTGGGCCCCTAGTACTACTACTACCACTACTATTGGTATCCCCACTACACACCCTACTCCCAACATCATGCTTCTTTGTGGGCCTATATTCTCTTGTGCTCCACTCTGGCATAATGTACTCTTTTTCACTTCCTCATGGTGTGGTCTCTTTTCTCTCCATCCTAAGCCCAAAATCTCATCATGAAACCCTTGATATTTTATTTCCACCTATTTTTTATGATTTCCTTCTTATATCAACTCTTCTTGCATATCTCTAGGGTCTCTCTCTCCTTTACTCTTCCAGGTCCATCCCATTCTTCACCTCATTTCATCAGCTTATGGATCCTCCTCAATGGATCCATCCCCTTTCTCATTTTTACCTCATCTTTTCACCCCCCGCTCGATGCCAAGGGAGTTTACTCAACCAAATTGTCAGGCCCCATGCACATCAACCCTTTCTCCATGAACAAAATCTTGATCCATAGTGTAATATATTCTAGCATTCATTTCGTCAGACCTTCTACGGATTTTCTTTTAGCCTCACTAAAAGAATCAATGCACTCCACAAAAAATTAAATAATATAGCCCTCCTTTACTCAAGAAAACCAAAAATCAATGGCATGAATCCACTTATTGTCCAACGCCTTCAATCTATCAAGTGTGGCTTAATCCCAAACCATTGGTTCTAAAGGCCACAACACAGAATTGATAGAAGTTTTCCTTTTCATCCATTCATACAACAAATACGGAAATTCAACAAAGAATGTATCATGCATATTAGTATAAATATACTTATATTTCCATCTCTTCACATTCACTCTCAGACGCTGTGTTTCTTGCAGGGTAAACTCATGCTCCTTTACAATTATCCAGTTTTGAATTTCCTCCAAGGACAGATACCACCTGTAATACCTTGATTTTGAGTCTCCACATTGATACTATATTTTTTTTATTTGATGAAAGGCTAGATTTCCCAAATAATTAAAAGAGGATGGAGTGTCAACACAATTAAAAGAGGCCAGAGTGCCCAAGAAATCTAATACTTTGATCGTTATTAATAATAAAATGCATCTTTGGCTGCAATATGGAAAAGGACAATATTTATAGGGGGCTATGATTCCAAGAGAGAGGAGGATAAAGAGGCTAAGTATTTATATTATATTTTATTTACCCATCTTGGAATTTTAGAGAGAAATAAGTAGTTACATGAGATTCTTGGGTAAAATGCCATGTGGTTCTTTATTGCATGAATTGTCATAAAAACCTCTTGTGGGTTGTTTGGGGGGTTCTTCATTGTTGTTCACTATTCACTCATTTTTTTTTCTCATTCATTATTTCTCATTTGTTCTTGTTCTTGGTTGGAACATAGGGATGAATTGTGGAAGAAAGAAGCCATTATTTGGTTGGTTGTAGTAATTACTAATGTATTTCAACCATGAAATGGTGCATGTATTCCTAAGATGCATTTCCATGTACTAAACCTTGTTCATAGTTGTGAATTTTGTGAGTCTCGGTAGGGAGATTCATGACGAGATGCACTGAAGCCCTAGAAAGAAGTGGACATACTGAGGTAATGCATGTTAGAGAATGGGGTTCATTGTATTTGGGTGGTGTGGGAGAGAAGAGAGTTGGTGTACTTTGGAATTTTTTGTGTGGAGAAACCTATAAGAGATTGAGTGCTGACTGGTTTAGGAAGTTGAGAGTCACTCTGGAACCTTTCATTGTGGATTCATAGCCCTGGTTCAGGGGTGACCTTCTATTGATACTTGGACAACAATGTCTAAGGTTAGGTGGAACATGCTTGGTCTACAACTAGTTGGGGATTGGTTTTGTTTAAGATAAGTGCTCTATATCATGGTTACCATTGCTTGACTATTTATTTCCCATGTGTATTATCTCTGATATATGTACATTTAATGTGTCTTCTTGTTGGTTATTGTTGTGCATAGCATGTTTAAGAATTATTTTAAAGTATAGCATGAATATTGATCATTTCATGTGTTTTTATTGCATTTATTTCATGCTTCTCTATTAGTTATATGTTATTAGAATTGAAAAATTTTTTTGGAAGGGAGACTTTGCAGTACAATGACCTATCATGATGGTGGTTGGGTAAATTATAGATTGGTATCAGATTTGTATGTTATAATATCGTGCCTTAAGGGCTTGCTAGAGGATCAAGACTTTATTTGGAAATTGATTACTTTGCTACGAGATAGCAAAAGTTGTTTGGATGAGGATTTTTTTGGAAATAGTTTTGTGAATCGAACAAGACAGAGGAAGTAGAGGATACCCATATGCGTTGATGATTCTTTGAGTGAAAATGCGATTGTGCATTGTTGAATTTGTGAAATATGTTTATGCGTTTACCTTGATTTAAGAAGAAAGATATTTGTGTATGAAATAGAATCGAGGAACATAATATTAAGGGGAGTGGAGTGATGGAAAGATGGATTAATCTCACTAGAGATCTGAGTAGTTTCAAGATTGAAAACAAGGTCTTGGTTTCTTAGACCGATGTGAATGGTGATAATCGATATAAATATCCCATATTCATAAAGGAAAATGACTACAAATGGTTTATAAGGAAAAGGGACGAGTTACATAGTTAAATGAGAACAAACAAGTATGGAATGCACAAGACATTAAATCTTGTTGTGAATAAATGTGAGCTCGGAACAAGTTAAATCCTGACTACTCATCTCCATAGATTAATGGTTAATATCAAAATATTAGGGACCGATACTCAGTGGGCTAGCTTAGCCATTTCAGTACCATGATAGCAACCTCATCGACACCACTTGTACAACTAGATGAGTGCCACATAAGAAGGACACCACGTCAAGGATATAACAAGAAGCTATGTAGATTCCATGTGTGGTGCCATGTGTCAGGACACGTATTGATACCATGTCATGAAGAAGAAATCCATGTGGAAGCCACCTCATCTGCAAAATCAGAACACGAGATCTTGAAAAATAATTAGTATCAAGACATCCCGAAAATAGTGAGTGCAATAGAGAATCTGGAGAATTTGAAGAAATGAGAACAAACCTATAGATCCATGGTGAAATATTGAAAATCGAATAAGTATGGAGAATCAATTAGATGAAGGAGATCATAGGATATTGAATGAAAGGGATGTTAAATTGTTACCTATGGTGATATATTGAAGAAATGACTAAGTATCGAGAAGGGATTGGTTGAATAAAGATGTTTTTTGTAGTGCCATAAGAAACAAATAAATGACTAAGTATGGATAATTAGTCATATTGACAAGGTCACAAGAATTTAGAAAATTTCGTAGACCCGCAGGTTTGCAGTGAAATCTCAAAAATCGACTAGGTATGGAGAATCGGTTGGATTAACGAGGTAACAAGAATTGGAAAAATGTTGTAGAATCAAAAACCACATTAATATATTGAAAAATAACTAAGAACCAAGAATTAGTTGGACAAAGATGTCTCAAGAAATGGCTAATTGTCAAGAATGAATTGGGTGGACATAGATGTCAAGAAGCGCGATGAGGTCCGAGAAATTGTCTAAGTATGAGGAATTAATCGAATGGCCCAAGATGTCGCCACTTGTCTCAGATAAAATTACCCATAGGGTGAGAGATTCGATGACCTAGGAGGTCTCCACTTGTCACATATCAGATAGCCCATAGGGTGAGATATTTGATGGCTCATGATGTCTCGTAGATGCACGATGAAATAATTAGAAAATTTTCTAAGTATGGGTGCAAACTGAGTGTGGAAGAATGAGAAGGTGCATTCTGGAGGCCATGAATGTATGACAAGATATGCCTTAGACCCGATGTGAAACCATCAATATAATAGATGAATGATTGAGGCTAAGTAGATATCTGATCAAACAATGGTTGTGAGATGAAGGTTCAAGCTATGTGAAAATGCAATCAATGGTCAATATTAATATGAGGTCCATTTAGAAAAACTACCATGCATTAAAGATGCGTTATGTATTGAGGTGGCTAGTGTTGTTATTGAGTTTCTACTTTAAGGTTCTAAAGTACACCGTCAAGGAATCCTAAAAGAAAGAGAGGGATAAGGATAAAAGGTAGGTTACATGAAAGGCCTATGGTTGATTCCTTAACTATCTCTGTCTATCTTCCCAATTTTACTAGATGCTAATGTCTCTTTCAATTACTGTCCATGAATGTTCTAACTCAACCGGGTTATTTGTTTTCTGTAGGATGGTGTTAAATAAATTCAAAGTAATGTCCGCTTGATCCGATAGTCTAGGTTTGATATTAGGTTGTCGTGTAACTGGAACAGTCATGAGGGAAGGAGACTGAAAGGATAGATTCAATGTTTTCTTTAAAGGTTCACTATTTTTGTTTCAAAACATATAAGAAGAACTCCAAAAAACTTGAATTTATAGTATGATGAAACTAAAGGCCATTTTTGGTATCTGAATTCGAAAAGGGAATGTGCATGAAATGAAAAGAAAAATAGAGCTGTTGAAAAAGGTGAGGCATCAATTGAATAGGAATCTCACTTTGTGATAGAAGAAGAAAAACAATTAGGAAGAACTCGTAATGAAACATATGATATTGAAATCTAAAACATTTGCAGGTCTTGTATATGTTGATAGCTGATACAAAGGAAAGGTTGTAAATGATTAAATTGAAAGAATAATTAATTACCACAATAGAGATTGTACTAAATTGTAGTTAAGCATTCATTAAAATTATATATGAAAAATATGAAACAATGGAGAAACACATAACTCAAACTTGACCAGATCTTGAATCTTCAATCTATATTCATATTAATTAAAAAATATCTTCAAATTCTTATTTACAATGCACCTAGAAAAATACCTAGATCAGTATCCTGAAATTATATTTATACCAGACCCCTGATGATTATTGGTTGGTGATCTCCTAACTCCTAGGGGAAAATGGTTACAAGAATTGAAAACCCCAACCATTTGCATGATTATCATTTATTTTCCTATCATATCGATAATATAAGTTTTCAAAATGATACTTCATTGTTTTACTGAAGTATCTCCTTATTTTGACCTGATACATTCAATACATTTTTCAAGACTATGTACAAAATTTCTGGGAGACTCTGGAAGATCCTTTGCTTCAAATAAATAGAATTTTATATGAGTTTCTGCAAGATGATCTTCAATTTCCTTACCATCAAACTTGATTGATTTAAATTTCAAGTTTGGTTTCACTAGCCACTTGTCTATTAGGGTAACATCCACTTCCTTTAATTGTGAAATTTCCAACTGAATTTCGTTCAAACCCTCTTTGAAATTCAACTGGTGTCTTACAATGTTTATCTGTCCTAATTGCATAGTGCAATTGTCTCTTCCAATAACCAATGATTCCTTGTCCAATAAATCAAATATTCTTTCACAATCATCTTTGATTTCTTTGACTATTTTCTTATATTCTGCTATGTTGTTTTCCCATACCTTGAGCATGATATCACTTCTAATCTTCTCTGTGACAGAAAGCTTTAGAATTTTCGATACTTCTTCATTTTCAGAACATACAACTACCTTTTGGAAAGTGGCCCTTGTTGCTTTAGCTTGTTTTTCTTTAAAAATAATATTATCAAAATCATTGCTTGTTTCCTGAAAATAATTATGAATAATCTCTAGTTGGGAAATTACTTTCTGTTGCTCAGCTTCTACCTTCGCATGTATTTCTAGTGATTGGTCCTGAAAAAATTTCAGTTTTATAACCTAGCCTTTTATTGAATTCAATTTAGCTTGTAGTTGTCTTACCAATTCTTCTTGCCGAATAACTTGTATTTGACTAGTCTGCATATTCTTGTTCATATCATCTATACTTGACTTAAGAGATTGAATTTCTTGCTTGTCAGTAGCTCTAGCTTTCTCTAGACATTTATTTATTTCTTCTTTCATATTTTACTTGGTATCTTTTAGTTGAAATTGCATCTGGGTTATCCTACAGTTACTCTATTCCAAACTTGCTCTCATATTGCTAACAATGAAAATATTTGTTCTTGCAAGTGCTCCCATGGAGCCTGCCACCTTTGAAGTGAAATCTCCCTCTTCCAAGTTTTTCCCATCCACCAGCACCCTGTGTTTCTTTACCATGCCCCCTTCTCTCATATACATCTCATTTTTTAATACAACCTTCCTCTTTTTACTAAAGAAGTAATCAAAGGGAGAAATTTCTTCTCTAGAGATAGGGTTGAGGTCGCTAGCATATATGACTCCTACCTTAGGAAAACCAAAATTAGATTGTAAAGGGGTCAAGGAAGTGATGGGATTACCCAACTCTATGGATTGTGTTTCCCCTGTTGTCTTGGGAGTATCAATATGAATAATATATTACGAAGGGGGGGTAGATTGAATGGACTCAGGAGGTGTCTCGAACCCTTTTTCTTCTTTTGCTCCTGGATTCTCTGTTTGTGGGACTTCTTTGTTTTGTGAATACCTTTTGACCTCCTGTGGGTTTTCCTCAGTGTCTTCTTTATTTCGTGCTTTCTGTCTGAAGCCTGGGCGGATGTTTTCTTGTTCTAGAGGGGATGTTGTTGCTTCGCCCTGCAATACTTTGGGAAAACCACTTTTTCTGTGTCTCTGGAAGGTTAGAAGACTGGTTTGCAAATCGGATGATAACGCATGTACCCTGTCTAACACTTCCTCATAGGTTTTGACCTCTTTGAAAATGTCATCGCGGGGGGATTCCTCATGTTCAAATGATTTCATGCCATAGTGATCCATGTGGTTTCCCACTGTTTGATAAGTGTCATGCTTCCTACGTTTGAGATTCACCAACTTGACCTCCTCTAGAGATGCAATTTCAACCTTGGAATGACCTAGGTTGAGTAGCGAAAACCTTCCAATCTGTACGAGAAAGACTGGCCAAAAATTCTTTTGAGTTGTCTTCAGTTCTATCCCAATACTGCTTGTTATTATCTGATGAGCTACCTCCTTGCACACCAGTCTGTCAGGGAGGAATTTAGGAAGTGCATGAGGAGGGATAGAACATCTGAAAACCCTAATATAGGAGAAATTCTCCTCAATAAACAAATTAGCAACCGCCTTGAGATTTCCTATGACCGACTCTGAAATATGGGGGGGTGCACAACCATACAACATTTGATGCACTGGTATCACCACAAAATGACAAATTTCATAAAAATAATCCTTAACATTTTCTTCCCACAACTTAGAATAATATTCATGAATCAACTCAGTGCAAGTTGGGTTCCAAATCTAATTCATCAAAGGGAAAGGAGTCATGAAACATATAACATCCATGATATATGTCGACATGTAAAAGGCTATTGGTTGGCCATTAGATCTCATAGTTTGATACTTCATAACCTCCTTAGCTAGGTTATCTGATAGAATTTTTTTCCAGTTGAAGCTATAGCCTTCGGCTGCTTCATGTAAAAGGGGCACCCATTCTGTAGGGAAATGGGTAGGAATTTTCTTCCCAAAAAGTATACATAACATCATAAACACATAAACCATGTACTCATTCAAAGAGGCCATGGAATAAAGGTTATGAGTATCGGCCCCGAATTTTGGTGGGTATCTCCACCAGTCTTTGATTATGTTGGGGTATGTTTGGTCTTCTTCTGTGCATTCTTTCCTTTGACATTCACTTACAAATTCTTTATTATAAACATGTTTAGAATTGGGAGACAGTTTGTAAATTACTTGTATATGCTCCGGTCTGAAAGAACCGATGACTGCCCCTTGGCTGTCCAGAATGCTTCTACGTTGCACATTTATCATCTCCAAATCCCAAATGATCATTTTGTTGTATTTCATGAGTCGTGGGTGCGTGGATAATTTATGAAGTTCGGACTTTGCTATGTCGAAGAGTTTGTTTTCAAAATCATCAGGAAAATTCTTGATTTCGTAATCCAAGGTTTCAAAAATTTGCCTCCATGATTTGATGGAATCTATGGCATGTGGTTTAGTATTAGACGCAACATCTCCTTCTGGGCTTCAACTTTTAGCTACTTATTTACTTTTCTTAGGTTCCTTTCTAGGTGCCATAATGTTCGTGTTTAGGATAAATTCCTATCGCAGAGAAAAATGTGTAAGCTTGTTGAATGCAATTCACTTTTGAATTCAAACAATAAGAATGAAATTTGAAAAACCAAACTTCTATTAACCTTTAGCTCTTCTTACGACGGACATACTGAAACAGGTGGTAAAACTTTAATGTATTAATGGGGGATATATGCCTATAGATACGCAGTTAAGTCAAAAATATCTCTATTTGTTCGTTACAGATATTATCATATATCAGCGATTTCAAAACTAGAGTTTCGAAAGGACTGTTTTCACCAAATCCTGGAATGCGAAACATGAAAAGTCATTTTAATATTTATTAATCCCATTTTAAACTAACTTAAATTCATTTTAAACTTTGTTAAAAAATTCACGATTTCGTATTTTGGAATTTCGGGGATCCTGTACCCATGAGGTATGTCATAAGAAAACCCTGAATCGTGAAATCATGATGGGATTAGTTTAGACGCTGATTACTTGTATTAACACTTTAATCAATTAAGATTAGTAATTAACTTCTTCTTTTTGGAAAATCAAGGACTAGGAGTTCAAGGGATGACGCTTTGACAACTCTTTGATACAAGGAAACCTGAATCATGAAATATTAATGAATTGTTGATTGTGTTTAAGAGTTTAATTAATCACAATTAAAGGATACTTTGTGAAACGCACGTCAGGACTTATAGCACCTACTTCTTCCTTTTTATTATTACTTTAATATAAATCCTTTTAAGGATTTCGACATCGGGAGTCTGGAGTTGTTAGTTAGGAAGCATGCTTTGTGAAAGGCCGAATCCTAAAACCCAAAAAATTGAAAGACTTTTGACTCTTTTTTAGAACTAAGGGCAACTCCATGACTAGGAAAAAGAAAAGCTTCAGGTTTAAAGCGATACAAAATTAAACTTTGTATCAACATTATTCTCCATCTAGGGATCTTGTTTCCTTGTGGGACAAGAAAAACATGTAGACGAAGTGCCTTCATTGGGTAAATAGGGTCAATAATTCAACTTTGTGAAAAGGACGAGGAGGGAAATCAAGACAAGACTTTAGGATCTCTACATTTGATTTTGAAAATTCTTCAAAAATAAAACATTCGATTTTCTCGAGTTAGGTTCTCAATAGATTTCCTTTTCTGAAACTGGCCTTATATCTGTATAAGATAATCAAAACCAAATTAACCATTCTACCAGGTTTCATCTAATTCCATTTGCATCAAGGTAAAGTAAATTTAAAGACGTCAAATTAGGGGATGCCAGAAACCTATAATGTGAATATAGCTGAAAGAAGAAAAGTTACCAGAGCGTCTTGTAATTCATGTATAACGGCCTTATCAGATGTAAGGATATTTATTCACTGCCAACGAGCCTGTTCAGTACCCCAGTGAATTTATCTGACTTCCCATATTGAATTTCCTTTCACCACTTCATTTTTTTTTTAAGAATTTAAATGTTGAGATGAGGGAAATAAATATAATGAATTTCCTTTCTTCATCTCTTTGGACTAGATGGGGGCAATCAATATAATGAATTTATTTTCACCATTTGTCTATGTATATTTTATTTTAATATGAAGTGGGGGTAATCAATAAGTATGTAATATACTCAGGAAGGTATCTGCTTGAATTTTTTAAGAGCAGAGGTCTGGCAACTCACTTGAATAACTCTGGACTAATCTTCTCTCTTGCCTTCAAGCATCATTGGCTTCGGGGAAATTCTTGAGGGAAACTTATTGACATCTTTTTAAAATAATCTCCTTGATTAAAACCAATCAATTTATTCCTGTTAGGAAGGCTAATAAGGTTAGGATTAACTTAGACATACTTATGGTTCAGCTAAAGTTAAAGAACTATAAACTCAACCTATTCTCGTTTTTGAAGGTTTGTTTGAGAATTTTCAGAACCAAAGTGAGACCTTTCTTTTCTCAAAGAACTTATGATAAACATTTAGGGTCAGGTAGGAAGCAGGATTTACCATTCTTAGGGGGAAAGTAAAGGGCTTCAGAAAGACTACTCCACACATGACCGTTTTTAAGATTTTCTTAGTTAGACTTTAAAACTTTTCCTTAAGTCCCCCTTCTTTTTTTTTTTTGAAAATTTCAGTGATAGCATCGGCATCGACTGAACTAATAATTTATCCATTTGTATCTCTTAGGGTAATTTATCTTGAATTTTTAGCGCATAATCTCATACCTTGGTAACTCCTCGTTTGCTGGCCAAAAGGTTGTTAATTTCTTACCTTTTTCATCGGAAGACAATTAATGTACTTATCTATGCCTGTCGCCTTTTTAGCATTTCTAGTCTCTTGGTTGGTCAACAACTTTTCTGCAAAATAAGTCAGCATGTTAATTGTCTGGAAATCTCATGAATAATTTTTTTTTCTTTTTTTCTTTTTTCTTTTTGTGAAAACAACTTACCGAAAGAAATGAAACTATATAGTAAGCATGAAAACAAATCGGTATGTACAATGAGAGTTCAGAAACACATTACTTCATGAAGTGTTTGAGGTGTCGCCCATTTACAGGGGCGTTGAGAATGTTCCCATTGAGATTTTCTAATAAAAAAACATTTTTTCCCTCAGAAGCCGAAATCTTATATGGGTCAGACCAGATTGGATCAAACTTTCCATGTTTACCAGTGTCTTCTCTCCTGGCTTCCCATTTTAGGACTATATCACTAGGGAGGAAATATCTATCTTTAGTTTTTCGATCGAATAAGGTCTTCATGTTATCCTAATATCTCTGTAACCTTTCATTCACTTCGGCCTGATTTTGTTGAACTTCAACCAGCTGGTTTATCCTCCTGGTAACGTCATTAGGTTCTTCATTTGAATCTTGCCAAAGTTTCATCACGAGTAGAGAAAGATTTATTGGTAAAATGACGTCTATTCCATATACCATATGAAAAGGGGAAATCCCAATTGATCTTTTGGTACTTATCCTGTTAGCCCATAGAGCATATTTTAAATGGATATGCCATGCTTTTTTGTTTTCATTCAAAACATTTTTGATCATGGTAATCAAACTTTTATTAGATGATTCATGTATACCATTACTCTGTGGATAGTAGGTTGTGGAGTGTCTCAATATGATGTTGTATTTTTGGAAAAAGATGATCATTTCCATTGACTTAAATTCTTGCACATTGTCAGTGACTATCTTTCGGGGACAAACAAACCTAGATAGAATATTTTCTTCTAGGAAACTAATTACTATTGAGTCAGTTGTATTTCTTGTAGGAACAACTTTCACCCATTTAGTGAAGTAGTATGTATCAATTAGAACCCACTTGTGTTGTGTGCTGGATTGGGGATGAATTTCTCCAATGAAATCAAGGCCCCATTGCTAAAATGGAGCTTTAGTTTTAATCGGGACTAAAGGTAAGGCTGGGACTTTCTATTTGCCTGTAAACATTTGACAAGGAGTACAAGTTCAGACTTTAGTTTTTACATCTGTGAATAATTTAGGCCAGTAATACCCAGCTCTTAAAATTTTATAAGTTGTTTCCAGCCAAGCATGATATCCTCTGCACACTCCCACGTGGAATTCATCGATAACCCTTTCCGTTTTGGTCTCGACTAGGCAACTCAGAAGGAAACCCAGAGGCTATTTCCAATACAATTTACCATCTATGATACAATATTTTACAACGTGTAACTTCAGTGTCCTAGTTTTAGATGGGGTTAATTCACTAGGACATCAAAGGTTCAGTAGGTGAGAAATGATATTGCGGTACCAGACTGAAGTAGAGAACTTGTCTTGAATCTCAGTTGTGGGTGTAGTGACTTCAAGCTCATCTATTTCTAAAAATTCCTCATTTTCTTGTAGTTGATTTATTCCAAGTACTTTCAAATTTTATTCGGATAGCAATTTGGTCAAACCCTGACCTTTGATAATTTTCGTTGGTTTGACTTCTAGGTCGAACTCCTAGATTTTAGCCAACCACCTGCCTCTTCTTCTGTCCTTGTCTGACTGCACCAATATATCTTTAATAGAACTTGACGACACATAGGCAATGATCTTCAAGTGCAATACGTAGGTTCTGAAAGCCTTGAGAGATTTTACCATTGCATAAGCTTGTTTTTCCAAAATTTCATATTTCATCTCAATGTCCCTGAGACTTCTGCTAAAAAATGCAATAGGCTTCTCAAAACCTTCATCATTTTCCTATAACAATATAGCTGAGATTGTATGTTCAGAGGCAAAAGAGAAAATCAAAAACTCTTTTGTGTAATTTGGGCTTGCTAAGACTGGAGCTTCGCTTATTACTTTCTTGATTCATTGAAATGACACTTTAGCTTCATTTGTCCATTTCACCTCGTTATTCTTTTTAAGCATATCTGTAATCAATTTAACAATTTCGACAAAGTTAGGGATGAATCTTCTCAAAAAGATTATTATTCCTAAAAAAGACTGAATTTCTTTTACATTTCTAGGAATATTTATGGTATCTATCACCTCGACCCTTTTGGGATCAATTTTGATTCCATCTCTTGACATGATATGACCAAAGAGTTTACCTTCTTGCATTGTGAAATGGAATTTCTTTGGATTAAGTGACAAACCGAATTTGCGACATTTCTTGAAAGTTTGTTTGAGGTGTGTTAGATGTTCTGCATCATATTTAGAGAAAATAGTTAGGTCATCTAGATAGATAACAAAAAACTTATCGCTTTCACCCACAAAAGCGATATCCATGGCTTGTTGGAAATTTTCCCCTGCATTCATTAAACCAATAGGAATTTTTTCATACATAAAAGTACCCCAAGGGGTAGTGAACATAGTTTTGTCTTTGTCATCTTGGTGTACAACAATTTGATTGTAACCTGAAAAACCATCAATCATGGACATTATGTTAACTCCAACTAATTTTTTCTAAAACATGATCCATCTTAGGTAATGGATAATTGTCCTTAAGCGACGATTGATTCAGGTTTCTAAAATCTACACACAGTCTGATCTCACCATTTTTCTTTCTCACTGGGACTAAATTGGCTACCCACTCAGAGTATTTCATTGGGACAATGATTTTAGCATCCAAGAGTTTTTTGAATTATTTTTCTATTACTGGTAGTAGGATGGGGTTAATCGGCCTAAGTTTTTACTTAAAAGGTTTGACACCTAGCTTCAAAGGAATTTTATGTTCCATAATGGTAGTGTCATAAGTTCTCAATTCATCATAAGACCAAGAAAAATTTCCTTATATTGTCTAATTAACTCCACGTACTTTCTTTTGATTTCAGGAGACAAATATTTGGATAATTTTACCAACCTAGGAGCTTCTTTGGTACCTATATCGCAATCCTCGACCTCCTCTAGTTGAGGTTGTAAGGTAGTCTTCAAAGGGATGACATCATGACTAAATAGCCTTTCTAAGGGGATCAGACCCTTAGGTATCTGATTATTTATTAAAATAAGCATCTGGTGGTTAGTGATTTTATCATGAAACTTTTGGGGTTCTTCGCCTTCCTGCATGATCCAAATAGGATCATTATGGTTTTCTTGGTCGGCATGCGTTTAAGAAAAGTCATCTATTGTATCTAAAAATTTATGGAGTTGTTCATCGTCCTCAAAAACCTGCCAATGTTGTATGTTATTCAGAAGGGAAGGCCTATGTCTCATTAATATATGGTATTTTAATTTGAAAGTAGTGGGAGGTGTGAACGTTGAAGCTGGTTTGGCTAACACATAAGCCTGTTGATTTTCTTCTCTTGGAATATAATGAACATTAACAAAGAAGAAAAAGTTTTCGATCATATACAAAACACAATTCTGATAAGATATTAACCTAGGATGTTTGTGCTGGTATTGATGTTTTATCTATTTCATGATTAGCTCTGCATCAACAAAGACTTCCAAGTTTTTAATTTTCATTCTCCTGGTATCTTCCAATCCTAGTACTAGGGCTTCATACTTGCATACATTGTTAGTGTGGTTGGTATTCCACTGTAATCTATAAGAGAAAGGGATAATGTATTTGTCATCAGGGGCCACAAAAAACACCCCAGCTCTAGCCCCAAAATAAGATGAGGCGCCATAAAAACAATCTTCCAAACACCAGTGCTATATACATCCTTTTTTACTTTATCTTTTTATTTTTTTATTTTTTGTACAACTTTCTTCTATACATATATTGATATCATCATCGATAGATAAAATACAATTGCCTAAACCTTGGTCAGCAATATAAATAGAGTAGTTGTTTTGGTTATTTGGATCACTTACCGTGAATGCTAACTTGGTTTCTCTGTACAAATGCGTGAACTTTCCTCCAAAGAATGAGATCGTGGCATACATCATGTTGAGTTGGAGGGATCCACTAAGTTTAGCACCCCGAGACCTAGATAAGAGCATTCCACACTTCATGGGTATATCAACAATGACCACATCCATTAAAACACCTTTTGCTGGTATCTGCACAAGATTTATGACTAAATGCTTTATCATTCCTATACACTTAACCTTTCTTGAATTGAAAGAATATAAATCTCCATAAGTTATGGTAATTTCAAGATCGAGTCTCTCCATAATGGATTTAGGCATTACATTGTGAGAGGCTCCAGAATCTAACATGCAATTATGGAGTAAGTGATCATGCACAGTTAGAGTGATATAGAAAGGGGTGATGGTGTCTTTAGCACCATCGAAATGTGGGCTGAAAATTATGTTAGGCTTGTCATCTTCTAAATTTATAACATCGGCCTGACTTTCATTTTCTGAAAAACTGATTAATTTGGTAATTTGTTTCCTATAAATTGTATTTTTTGCCAGTTTGACAAGAGGTACAAGGATTTGGATTTTATTTATTTCATTTTCCATATTAAAACTTCCTATTGCTTTGTCGATCTCTATGGTTTGGGTTTCTAACCCCTTCTTTTTAGTTTTCCTTTGTTGTGAGGTTTTATTTTCAATTATAGGCACTTCCATTTTCTATGCGTTCACATCTGATGTTTCTGCTGACTTTGTCCTAGTGAGCTATGTGTCAGCTGTCTTAGTTCTTATAGTCTATTTTGCATCATTTTTTGAAACTGACTCGTTCGTTTCACCCCTTGAAAAAACAAATTCACTGGGGAGTTGCGAGGATCTTGTTTCTAGGACTTATATTGTACTTTTAATGGAGTTCGGCCATTATATCGTCTACAATTCCCTGATAGGTTGAATTTTCAATAATATCGTCGTTTTTGTTTTTTGTGGATCTATCTTTTGTAGTTGCAGATCTTTCATAATCTTGATTTGTTAAAAAAGGTTGTAGGTATTCGTCACCAAGATTATTGATGTGTTCTTCTAGTTCCTCAAAATCATCCACATATTCTCCTCCGATAAAGTTTTTTCTTTTAAAGGGGGTTTGGATTTTTTTATCCTCATTCTTAATCTGGCTTGGTGGATTTTGAGGGTTAGGATTCCTTCTAAAATCCTTTCTAGGAAAATGTTCATTTTTCACTTGATCTAGTTTCATCCTTGAGATCTTATTTGAGATCTCTTTGATTATTCTTTCCATGTCATCTATTTTGTCTTCTGAATATCTTCCTGATCCGGATGGTCCCCCTTGATCTCTATATATTCTTGTATCCTTGTTTCCAATTTCAAATTTGGTTTTCATATTTGTTACACATCAAAATTGCTCAACTGGATAAGTGTCGCATTGTCCCTATCAATTGTCGTAAGTGTTGCATTATTCCTTACAACTTTTGCAAGTGTCGCAAGTTGGTCACTAGTGTCGCAAACGATGTTAAGACATAATGCCATGACTACGACACTAAGGAGGTACTTATCATATCTCATATGACTGATTTGAAGGAGGACAACTAGTTTACTGGAGTAAAACAAATCTTGACACCTAAAAAGAGCCCAAAAACAAAGGTTTGGAGGGGGAACGCTCCCCTACTTCAGCTGCAGGAGTGCTGGCGCTCCCCTATAGTGCTTCAGGGAGCGTTATAATGCTCCCCAACACCTTTTTGAGGAGCGCTGCCCATATTGAGAGCGTTGGCGCTTTCCCAAGGCTTACCAGGGAGCACTACAATGCTCTGAGACCCCTTCTGTGGGAGCGCTCCCTATTCTGGGTCAGTTGTTGGTCTGTTGAGGAGAATAAGAGGAGGATTATCAGATATTAGGAGGAAGTTGTGCTCGAATTCTTGGTTTCATCAAGAGATCCCTGATATGAGGAGAAGGTTCCCAACTTGTTCTAAAGATAACTCAAGAGGTTAAGCTCCTCTTAACCTATATAAATAGGCTCCATGATGGTGGAAAGGGGGAGAGATGAATACATGAAACTTATGAGCTTGGAGGAAACTTACAGTCAGCCAAATGAGAGTGATCAATGAAGCTGCTATTATCCAGGTTGTGGATCTTTCAGGCAAGGGTTAGACGAAGGGGATTTGACGAAGCTGTCGCATTCGCATCTACGATTGTAAGCACTGTTGTTGTTATTCTCATTAATATGACACGCTTGGCCTGTTTCTTTCTGGTTTTTGTTTGATGTTGCATGAACTTATCATTAACTGATAGATCTATTTTCAAGATAATATCAATAGAGTAGGAAGTGGTCGTATCTTGTTTTGTCCATAGAGCTCAGCGAGGAGCAAAGTTTTGGAGCGCAACTCGGAGCGTGCAGGGACAAACGTCGATTAAGAGGTACTTCTGTTGTCCTTCCTTCTCATGTATTAGTTTAGATATATTTGAAAGGAAGTCAGTGTCCATGTTAAGCATTTTTCTGTCTAGGGTTAAGGTGAAGCCTTAGAGGTGATCTACCTGTCCGCAGGGAGATTTTCCTACAACAGAAACTGGTGACTCCACTGGGGAGATAGCCTCAAATCGAAACCTCTTGTTTGGATTTTTCTCCACATTGACCTTGTTCTATCCCTTGATTGTTTTAGACCTGGTTCACCCCTCTTTGATTAGTTTCATGAGCTGATTGGCTCCTGACCTTATCACATTCAACATACTTGTCAAGCTTGAATCTCAATTTTTGAAATTTTTTGACATTTCTGGGGCTTTTAGACCCTGGTGCCCCTATCCTAGTGTTAACAGAGCGCCAACACTCCTGAAGGCTTTGCACAGAGTGCTATAATGCTTCTTTACCTTGGAAATAGAGTGCCATCCTCCTTTTGGCCCAAAAACCCTCCAGAACTGCCTTGTTTAGGGTTTGCCTCTGTGTGTCTTTTGCTGAGTG
Source organism: Picea glauca (assembly GCA_000966675.3). Taxonomy (NCBI): domain Eukaryota; kingdom Viridiplantae; phylum Streptophyta; class Pinopsida; order Pinales; family Pinaceae; genus Picea; species Picea glauca. The sequence continues at coordinate 206,805 of JZKD02S0140204.1, read as the reverse complement.
ATCCAATGAGTCAATTTTTTCTTCCTTTTCAGCCTTGGCATCTATCTTTTGAAGGATAAATACCTTGTTGATTGGATTTTGTAGCCTCCTTCACCATTTTCATTGAGTTTTT
>JZKD02S0140204.1:168203-191396 GCA_000966675.3 Picea glauca | reverse complement strand
TGTTATATTATTGAATATCTATAGTATCTTTGTGCATTTCTTTATTATATCTCCGCTCTCATTTTGTGCCGAAAATAATCCGGATCATGTATCTACTAATGGTTTATACTGAGGAAAAGTTGTAAACAATTAAATTGCAAGAATAATTAACTACCAGAATAGAGGTTGTACTAAATTGTAGTTAAGCATTAATTAAAAAGATAGATGAAAAATATGAAACAACAGAGAAACACGTAACTCAAACTTGACCAGATCTGGAATCTTCAGTCTGTATTTGTATTAATTCAAAAATATCTTCAAATTCTTCTTTACAATGCACCCAGAAAAATCCATAGATCAGTATCCTAAAATTATATTTATACCAGACCCTTGATGATTGTTGGTTGGTGATCTCCTAACTCTTAGGGGAAAATGGTTACAAGAATTGAAAACCCCAACCATTTGCATGATTATCATTTATTTTCCTATCATCTCGATAATATAAGTTTTCAAAATGATACTTCATTGTTTTACTGAAGTATCTCCTTCTTTTGACCTCATACATTCAATACATTTTTCAAGAAGATGTACGAAATTTTTGGGAGACTCTGGAAGATCCTTTGCTTCAAATAAATAGAATTTTATCTGAGTTTCTGGAAGCCGATCTTAAATTTCCTTACCAACAGACTTGATTGATTGAAATTTGAAGTTTGGTTTCACTAGCCACTTGTCTATTAGGGTAACATCCATTTCCTTTAATTGTGAAATTTCCAACTGAATTTCGTTCAAACCCTCTTTGAAATTCAACTGGTGTCTTACAATGTTTATCTATCCTAATTGCTCAGTGTAATTGTCTCTTCCAATACCTAATGATTCCTTGTCCATTAAATCAAAGATTCTTTCACAATCATCTTTAATTTATTTGACTATTTTCTTATATTCTGCTATATTGTTTTCCCATACCTTGAGCATGGTATCGCCTCTAATCTTCTCTGTGAAAAAAAGATTTAGAATTTTCGATACTTCTTCATTTTCATAACATACAACTGCCTTTTGGAAAGTGGCCCTTGCTGCTTTAGCTTCTTTTTCTTTAAAAATAATATTATCAAAAGCATTGCTTGTTTCCTGAAAATAACTCTAAATAATCTCTATGTGGGAGATTACTTTTTGTTGCTCAGCTTCTACCCTCGCATGTATTTACTGTGATTGGTCCTAAAAAACTTTCAGGTCTATAACCTAGCCTTTTATTGAATTCAATTTAGCCTGTATTTGTCTTACCAATTATTCTTTCTGAATAAATTGTATTTGGCTAGTCTGCATCTTCTCGTTCATATCATCTAGACTTGACTTAAGAGATTGAATTTCTTTCTTGTTAGCAGCTCTGGAATTCTCTATACCTTTATTTATTTCTTCTTTGATATTTTTCTCGGTATATTTTAGTTGATCTTGCAGCTGGGTTATCCTACGGATACTCTGTTCCAACCTTGCTCTCATATTGCTAACAGTGAAAAGATTTGTTGTTGCCAGCGCTCCCATGGATCTCGCCACCTTTGTAGCGAAATCTCCCTCTTCCAAGTTTTTCCCATCCACCAACACTCTGTGTTTATTTACCATGCTACCTTCTCTCATATACATATCCTATTTTAATACAACCTTCCTCTTTTTACTGAAGAAGTAATCAGAGGGAGGAATTTCTTCTTTAGATATAGGGTTGAGGTTGCTAGCATATATGACTCCTACCTGAGGGAAACCAAAATTAGATTGTAAAGGGGTCAAGGAAGTGATGGGATTAAACAACTTTGTGTATTTTGTTTCCCCTGTTGTCTTGGGAGTATCAATATGAATAGTATATGATGAAGGGAGGGTAGATTGACTGGACTCAGGAGGTGCCTCAGACCCTTTTTTTGCTTCTGCTCTTGGATTCTCTATCTGTGGGACTTCTTTGTTTTGTGAAGACCCTTTGACCTCCTGAGGGTTTTCCTCAGTGTCTGATTTATTACGTTCTTTCTATCTAAAGCCTGGGGGAATGTTTTCTTGTTTTGGAGGGGATGTTTTTGCTTCTCCCTGCAATACTTTGGGCAAATAACTTCGTCTGTGTCTCTAGAAGGTTAGAAGACTGGTTTTCAAATCAGATGATAATGACTGTACCCTGTCTAACACTTCCTCATAGGTTTTGACCCCTTTGAAAATGTCATTGCAAGGGGATTCCTCATGTTCAAATGACTTCATGCCACAGTGAGCCATGTGGCTTCTCACTGTTTGATAAGGGTCATGCTTCCTATGTTTGAGATTCACAAACTTGACCTCCTCTAGAGCTGTAGCTTCAACCTTGGAATGACCCAGGTTGAGTAGTGAAAACCTTCCAATCTGTACGGGAAAGACTATGCAAAACTTATTTTGAGTTGTCTTTAGTTCTATCCCAATACTTCCTATTAGTATTTGATGAGCTACCTCCCTTCACACTGGTCTGTCAGGGAGGAATTTAGGAAGTGCATGAGGAGGGATAGAACATCTGAAAACCATGATATAGGAGAAATTCTCCTCAATAAACCAATCGAAAACCGCCTTGATATTTCCTATGATTGAATCCAAAATACAGGGGGGTGCACAGCCATACAGCATCTGATGCACTGGTATCACCACAAAATGACAAATTTCCTAAAAAGAATCCTTAACATTTTCTTCCCATAGCTTAGAATGATATTCATGAATCGTTTCAGTGTAGTTTGGGTTCCAACTCTAATTCATCAAAGGGAAAGGATTCATGAAACATATATCGTCCATGATATATGTCGACATGTAAAAGGCTACGGGTCGACCATTGGATCTCATGGTTTGATACTCCATAACCTCCTTAGCTAGGTTATCTGATAGAATTTTGTTCTAGTTGAATCTATATCCTTTGGCTAATTCATGTAAAAGGGGCACCTATTATGCAGGGAAATGAGTAGGACTTTTCTTCCCGAAAAGTCTACATAACATCATAGCCACATAAACCATGTACTCATTCAAAGAGGCTGTGGCATAAAAGTTATGGGTATCGGCCCTGAATTTTGGTGGGTGTCTCCACCAGTATTTGATTATGTCGGGGTATGTTTGGTATGCTTCTGTGCATTCTTTCCTTTGAAATTCACTTACGAATTCTTTATTATAAACATGTTTAGATTTGGGAGATAGTTTGTGCATTACTTGTATATTCTTCGGTCTGAAAGAGAAGACGACAACCCCTTGGCTATCTAGAATTCTTTTGGTTTGCATGTCTGTCCTCCCCAAATACCAACTAATCATGTTCTTGTATGTCATGAGTCGTGGGCGCATGGCTACTTTATGAAGTTAGGACTTTACTATGTCCTGGATTTTGTTTTCAGAATCATCGGGAAAATTCTTGAGTTCGTAATCCAAGGTTTCAGAAATTTGCCTCCATGATTTGAAGGAATCTATGGCATGTGGTGTCGTATCAGACACGATATCTCCTTCTGGGCTTGAACTTTCAGCTTCTTCTTCACTTTTCTTAGGTGCCTTTCTAGGTGCCATAATGTTCTTGTTTAGGATGAATTCCTGTCATAGAGAAAAATGTGTAAGATTGCTGAATGCAATTCACTGTTGAATTCAAACGATAAGAATGAAATTCGAAAAACCAAACCTCTATTAACCTTTAAATCTTCTTACGATGGACGTACTGAAATAAGTGGTAAATATTTAATGTCTTAATGGGGGAGATATGCCCAGAGATACGCAATTAAGTCAAAAATATTTATATTCGTCCGTTACAAATATTACCCTATATCGATGATTTCAAAACTGGAGTTTCGAAAGAAATGCTTTCACCAAATCCTGAAATGTGAAACGCGAAAGTCATTTTAATCTTTATTAATCCCATTTTAAACTAACTTAAATCCGTTTTAAACTTTGTTAAAAAATTCACAATTTTTTATTTCGGAATTTCAGGGATCCTGTACCCATGAGGTATATGTCGTAAGAAAACCCTGAATCACGAAATAATGATGGGATTAGTTTAGACACTGATTACTTGTATTAACTCTTTAATCAATTAATATTAGTAATTAACTTCTTCTTTTCGTAAAATCGGGGAGTGGGAGTTCAAGGGTTGACGCTTTGACGACACTTTGATACAAGGAAACCCGAATCGTGAAAGATTAATGAATTGTTGATCGTGTTTAAGATTTTAAGTAATCATGATTAAAGGATACTTTGTGAAATGCGCATCGGGACTTATAGTGCCTACTTCTTCCTTTTTATTATTACTTTAATATAAATCCTTTTTTGGGATTTCGGCACCAGGGGTCTGGAGTTGTTAGTTAGGAAGCATGTTTTGTGAAATGCCGAATCTTGAAACCCAAAAAATTGAAATACTTTTGACCTTTGTTTAGGACGAAGGGTGGCTCCATGACTATGAAAAAGCAAAGCTTCAGGTTTAAAGGGATACAAAATTAAACTTCGTATCAACAACTAGTAAGAATATTGATAATTGGGATCTAATATCAAGAAAATGAAAGAGTTATTTGAAGTTAGGTTTGGAAGCTATTATAGCCATAAAATTCCCTACTCATGCATACATGGCATTGGCCCACTTACTTGCATAATTTTCCAAATCACTATTGTGGAGCTCTACCTAAAAAAAATTTTTTTAGAGCATGTATGCACCCTGCACCACTACAAATCACGTACATGCACTCGTTGAATGCTACACAACTCACATGCATACACTTTCTACACAATACACAGCCCGCATATAGCTCTAAAAGTTGAAAAATAAAAATGTAAGGAATTCGATGGAATTCACGGGCTATTAGAGGTTTCCCAACCAATTCACCTACTATAGCTCATACCCCAACCAAATAACCATCCTTTTTTCATATAAAATGAGGTGTTGGGGTCTCATTTCACAATGAAGCATAATAACCGTGAAACTCTTCCCAATTTCACTTCCCTTCCTTGCCCAAGTATTTGCTACCTTTTGTTAGTTACTGCCTCAACACTCCCTCTTCAGCCCCTTTTCTTCCATCCAATCCACTCTCTTTCCTTGAGGTGATTAGTATATTATGAGAAGAGGATTATTGAAGGTGCACTTGGAGCATTGTAAAGAGGATCCTGAACCAGGTTCGTGGAATGGTGGGCGACAAGGATTGTACGCTTCAGTCTTTTTTTGATGAATAAAATAATCTCTTTTCCCTATCCCAAATGATGATTTTTTGTGTCTTCTCTTTGATTTATACATAACATTTGATTTCTAACCCTAATTCGTGAATGGAAATAGAATTCTTCTAGCCCTTTTTTTCCTAGTCTTGGATGCAGGTTAGCTTTGGGAGGAGACTTGCAGTGTTTGGAGCTACATAGCTTGAGGCGATCATCACCAGACGTTGGATAAAAGGTACAGTTATCGATCTTATCTTCTACTGCTTTATGTTCATTTATTTTGGTATGTTTGGGGTAGTGTAGAAACTAGGTTGACTTTAGATGGTCATTTTCTCTATCTATACTCTAAACCTTGGTATAGTTATAGGGGGTTTTCCCGCTAGCAGAACTGGCGACCATACTTGGGAGAACTATCTAGGGTTTTTAGGGAGGTTTTGGGTTGTTGATTAGTTTTTTGTTTGTCTTTCAAGTTTCAGTCAAGTTTACTGAGTTTGTTAAGGGTTTTTGGTCACATGCAAGATCCATACCAACTTTCCCCACCCTGTAATTATTCCTTGTCTTTTTATTTTTGAAAAGACTCAGAGGTGTATGCACCCTTTTTTGGGTTAGACTGCATACATACATGCTCTGCACAGTAGAAAACCCACGTACATACGTAGGTTGTTGATGTAGCATAATGTGTCTCTATTCCATGAAAGTATTTTTTAATAAATAGATAGTTTCTTTCTTTCTTGAGAGAAGTTCAAGCTTTTTGGGACTTTCTTGAATCAGTCAGAGTCTTTGTCTGTGGCCATAGCTTGGGTTGAAGTTTTAGGTTACTTGTTCCTTAGTCTTCTTGTGTTTTCCCTAAAAGGTTTAGAGAGAGATGTCAAGTCTTAGATCCACCTTTTGTTTTATTGGTTGAATCCCTGCGATCCACAGTGGGCTTAAGGTCTTTATCAATCTTGTTTTCATCTTTCTCTTTATTCATGTTTCTTTCTTTGAAAAAATGTAAAAAAGTTTTTACTTCAGTTTTTCTTGTTAAAGTGGTTCGAAAAATTAAAAAAGCATTTATTGTCTTGCATTTAGTTTGGTAAAATAGTCAATGTTGTTATTCGCAAAAGAAAAAAGATTCTTCATTTCAAAGTTCTTTTGGATTTCCTGAAACATAAGTAGTTTGTAGTCAAAAGAAAGAAAGTTTTAGGAATTCTTCATTTACAAGATCTTGAAATATCAATTAGAAAAGTTGAATTTACAAAGAGTTGTTTACAAGATTTTCTTTTAATTTCGAAGTATCTTTTTTTATTTCAAATGATTTAAAGTTATCTTCCTTATTCGTCTCTTCATAACAACATCAGTTTCACTACCACACCCTTTGCGTAAGTCAAACCTTAAAATTAACGCTTAATCTAAAACATATTAGACTTTTTGTTTGTAGGGTTCACCGACTAGTTTAGGGTTATAGGGCCTTGAATTAGGTGTGAAGAGGAAACTCTTCAAGGAAACTTTAAAAAAAACATTGGAGTCTGAGATAGGGAGCACTTTAAGTCCAATGTTGTAATATTTAGCTGGGAATCCCCTCTAACACAGGGGATAAACATGAGGTCATGTGAGGAAAGGAAAAGGAGATAACCCCTCTGAAGTTGGACTAAACATAGTGGGGATGGTATATTGAGGGTATTTCTTGGGAACAATACCGATCGCATTTTCCTACAGAGCTTCATAGACCTTGAATCCGTTTGATATCCTCAGTTGTCTTCCAGACCAATTGCTTTTGATGCCCTTGAAGGGATTCAAACTTGTTATCCTTCTCATTACGATCTACCCAACTATCGACTGTACCGTCCTGGTAACTAACTGTGATATGGAAACCTAGTTTCCCATATTTTACAGACTTACACATGTGACTATGGGGGTATACCTCAGTACCTAGGGTGCGCGTCATATTGTGCTTCCTAGAGTATACCTATAGGGTTCTTCCGTGTTTGAGTTGCACTTACACTTGTGAGTTACTCTAGTGTCAATTAGCGTAACCATCCCTCCCACTAGTTAGTCAACTGCTTGATTTATATTTAGGAAACCTTTTAGTGTGTGATTTCTATTTTATGCTAGTCAAGCCTTATTGTGTGGTTTGACCATTTCACAAATTGGAAGATCAAAAAATACACCAGTGATGAAGGCTTGAGGTCCTGTCATCCATTACTTTGGAACAACCTCCACCATTATTGAGGCAAAGACTTGATCAAGAAGGGTTTTTCGAAGCGACCGAGCCGCAGGAAACTGCTCCCAAGCCTGCTCTAAGAGGAGACTTTCCATCTCGATAAGAATCCACTGTCTCTGACCTTGAAACTAAGGAATTAAGGCCAACTAATCCTCTAATTACCGACTTGTTGGCATCGATCTTAATTCATATCGTCCCTCCCGATGATCCAAGAAGATCTTTTAAATGACAATGGTTGAGTTATTATGCATGTGTTTATTAACCATTTAGGAAGCTGAATGAAAGAGGAATAATTATAGAGAAAAAATCAAATTCATATGCACATATACATATCTAACATAAATCAAGAATAACATTAAACCCTAGAACACCAAAGTGATAATGGAGTTTGGCAATCTCGCCTACGTCTCCGGGCCTTTATCTCAGTGGGTGAGGCTTTCTTATTTCTGTTCGAAGATTTGAACGTACATCATAGCAGTGAAAAAAGGTTACAAAACTAATTTGGTCTTGTTATAATAGATCTCTAGAACCCAAAAAAATAAACGACATTGAAATCGGATGATAAAAGCTCCCATAAATGGCCCGCAAAGGTGTGCTCCTCAATAGCTTCCCTGCATAAAAATGCCTCTGGCTTGGAAAATATTCAGCATTAACCTTCTTTAAATCCCTCCTATGGATCCAAGAATCCATGGTTTATATATATCTAAAGCTGGTATCCATCTCCCAACTTCCCCCCAAGATTTGGCCTCAAAAAGGGCCCAATATCCCCCCAAAACGACCAAAATCCCACAAATCTGCTAAGAAAATCAATAAAAATCACTATTACAAGGTCAAAAACCCACTTTTGTATATAATTATGGATAATCCCCTCTATCTTGGGCACGCACCCCTTTTTCATAGTCACATGGATTCATGTGGCCAAGCGCCATATATGGTTAAGTCATACAATGAGGGTGGGCTGGCTAGCCCAACCCTTCCAAGACGTTAGCCTGGTGGGAGGTCGCACATTAAAAACCGATAGTGCCCCATAATTTTTTCAAATGATATTAACTAACCAATAGGTGCCATGTGGCAGACCATGTCTGGGCCATGTGGCACCTTCTCATTCGTCGAATACAATTCCACGTGTCATTCACCTATTGGTTCGATTGTATGCCTAGTCACCACACTTGCCCACTCACTGTCTTCCATGTGTCATATGTATGTCATATGGGTGTGCCACATGTCACTCCTGTATTGTTCCACCTGTACCTGCCACATCAGCATCCAACTATACCCCTACCACATTAGTTGTATGACCAACTATCATGTGTCACCTCCAAATGCTGCCACATCAGCGCTAACTGTACCATGCAATGTCATCTATACATTCGTACAACCTGTACAGTCAGCTGCCACATGGCACTATACGAACTATACAGATTGTGCATTCATCAAATTTTTGCTTGTTTGGAAAAATGAACATATCGCGATATCTGGAGCATATGACGTTTGTTTGATCCTATTCAAGTTGCATTGGGTTCGTATCGATGAGGCCTACGCACACATATGTTTTGAAGCAATTATGAAAACTTTTAGTTTTAGGCCTTTTTGAGCCCCATCAAGCTCCTAGATCCAATTCTGGATCACATCTCCCCACTAAAGTATTAGTTTGTGGATGAGGTAACATGTGATGTGGTGCCACTAAGTGAATGGGGAATGATATTAGGTAGTTCATACTTGTATGATATGAGGTAACATGTGATGTGTGATTTTTCTTCTATAATTCTTCCTCTTTCATTCATATTCCTAAATGGTTAATAACCACATGCATAGTAACTCAACCATTGTCATTTAAAAGATCTTTTCAGATCAAGTGGTATTAGAGCAAGTTGACATTTGGATTTGAGTTTTGCATGTTAACCAGGGAAAATCTACATTGTGGTGAAGTTCAGATTGTTGAAGAGAATCCATTGATTGGATTGAGAAAGAGAACTTCTCAAAGATATAATATGGCATCAGAAGAGGGACTTTCTCAGGATGAGAAAGAGTTTCGAAAAAAATTCTTCGCCATGTCAGAGATGATGAAGGCTTTGTATGAGGATTACTTGGAATGGAAAAGACCGAATCTGGGTGAATCTTCAAAGGGAAAAGGTGAAGAAGGAGAGGATCCTCCTCAAATTCCTCCTTCACCTCCATCTTCATGTCCTTATTCTCCTTCTTCTTCAAGTTCAAGTTCTAAAAGAACTGTGAAGAAAGATGTTGATAAACATAACAATGAAATGCCTTTATTAAAAATTGATGTTAAATTCGAATTACCCATGTATGATGGTAAAGTTAATGCAGTGAGACTTGAAAATTGAGTTAGGAAGATGGAGGTTTACTGCAGTGTGCAACAAATCAAGGATGAGCAACTCAGATCAAGTTGGCATCGCTTATACTTGCAGGCACATCTCTCATTTGGTGGAAAATAAAATTGTAGAGTGGCACGCAACAAGTGGGTAATGTATTTCCATAATGGAAAAGTTTTATTTCTGCACTTAGAAATCAATTCTATCCTTTGAGTTATAAAGAGAAAGATTTAAATGAATGGAAATCTCTCAAACTAAGAAAAGGACAAACAGTGCAAGAATACACAGATGGATTTTGTAAAATGGCATTGATGTTATATATTCCCTTACATATCCAAGAAACTCTTATGAAGCACATAGGAGATTTACCTACACGTATTCAAAATATTGTATTCATGTTTGGACCTAGTAATATTGATGAGGTTTTTGTTCAAGAGAAATACATTAAAGAAGGGAAAACAAGGGTTGGTGTATCGGGAGAATCATCTTCAAGGAAAGAGGAAAAAAGGAAGTGGCATGGAAAGAAGGCAAATTCAATGGCAAGAAAGGAAGAGAAGCCCTCTTGCAAGCATTGCAAGAAAGAAGGGCATGATGAGGACCATTGTTGAAAATTTCATCCCGAGAAGAGACCGAAGTGGTTCAAGGAAAAGAAAGGGAGGAAAAAAGTTGTGGAAACAACAAGACCCACAGACTTGGGATCAGATTCAGGTGATGAATTTAAAGTCTCATTGGTTGGCATGACAGGTAAAATTGGTGAAGGATTTTATTATAGAAGTAAATTGTTTTACATAAGGGTCATCATGAGGCACTCTAAGGTCAACACATTGATAGATAGTGGATCTCAATCTAACTTAATTTTAGATGAATTGGTTAAACAATTGGGATTGAAAACACATATGCATCATAAGCCTTACACACTTAAAAGGATAAGAAACAATCATCAATTGCACATAACAAAGAAATGCACATTAAAGTTTGCAATTTTATCTAAGTTTGTTGATGAGGTAACATGTGATGTGGTGCCACTAAGTGAATGTGGAATGGTCTTAGGCAATCCATACTTGTATGATCATAAATCAATCTTCTATAGGGAAAAGAATCAATATCATTTAACTAAAGTAGGTCAATAATATGTGGTTCATGCTCATCATTTAAAAGAAAATAACTCTCTTCAAACAATGGATCAAATAATGGAACAATTAATAAATGAATCTCAAGCAAGAAACACACCTATAATTGGTTCAAATTAAGTAATCGATCTTAAGCAAGAACATGAGATGATTGTAGAATGGAAAATCATTCACACTTTGCTTCAAGATAAGCTAATGTCGTTCAAATATTACAAATGTATCAGCTCATTTGCAATCATATTTTTTATGCTGTCAATAGTAATGTTGTCTACATGGATTATAGTGGCTTCAGTAAGATGTGATAGGGTACAATGGCTAACAATATCCTATCAGTTATCATGATTGTTTTATAGTGGATCTTGATGAGATAGGTGCACAGGACAGAGTTCAAAGACAAGGAACAAGTTGGGTGGCCTATCTCGAGCTTGATGACTGGTTAGTAACCTATCAGGGACCTAAAGGTCTTTAGTGGGGAGGTGTGATCCATAATTGGATCAAGGAGCTTGATGGGGCTCAGAAAGGCCTAAAAAACAAATTTATCAGAATGGATTCAAAACGGATGTGTGTATAGGCTTCATCGATACAAACTCAATGGAACTTGAATGGGCTCAAAAGTACATTGTATGCTCTATATATCGTTATTTGTTCATTTTTCCAAACGAGCAAAAATTTGATGACTGTAAAGTCCGTATAGTGCAATGTGGTAGTTGACTATATAGGCCGTACATCCGTACAGTTGTCTTGGCAGGGTACGATTGGCACTGATGTGGCAACATCTAGAGGTGACATGTGATATTTGGTCATACAACTGACGTTTCAGGGGTACAATTGGATGCCGACATGACACGTACAGGTGGACCAATTCGAGAGTGACACATGTCACCACTGCAAGGGTGACATGTGGCATGCCCATACGACATACGTATGACATGTGGCAAACACTGATTGGGAAAGTGTGGTGGTTGGGAAGACAACCAGACCAATAGGAGAATGACATGTGGCATTGTATTTGGTGAATGAGAAGGTGCCCTACCATTTTTGAATGTGTGACCTCCCACTAGGCTAACGTCTTGACAGGGTCGGGCTAGCCATACCACTCTCACTATATGACTTAACCATATATGGCACTTGGACACATGAATCCATGTGACAGTGAAAAAGGGGCGTGCACCCAAGACAGAGGGGATTATCCATAATTATATGAAAAAGTGGGTTTTTGACCTTGTAATAGTGATTTTTATTGATTTTCTTAGCAGATTTGTGGGAGTTTGGTCTTTTTGGGGGGGTATTGGGCCCTTTTTTAGGCCATATCTTGGGGGAAAGTTGGGAGATGGATACCAAATTTATATCTATATAAACCAGGTCTTCTTGGATCCATAGGGGGGATTCATAATAGGTTTATGTTGAATATTTTCCAAGACAAATCCATTTTTATGTAGGGAAGCTATTGAGGAGCACACCTTTGCGGGCCATTTCTAGGAGCTACGGTCATCCGATTTCATTATCGTTTATTTTTTTGGGTTCTAGAGATCTGGTAGAACAAGACCAGATCATTTTTGTAACATTTTGGCATTGTTGTGATGTACTTTCAAATATTTGAACAGAAATAAGAAAGCCTCACCCACTGAGACAAAGGCCCAGTGATGTAGGCGAGATTGCCGAACTCCTTTATCACTTTGGTGTTCTATGGTTTGTTGTTATTATTTCTTTATTTCAAATATGTATATGTGAATATGGTTGTGATGTTTCTTCTATAATTCTTTCACTTTCATTCATCTTCTTAAATGGTTAATAAACACATGCATAGTAACTCAACCATTGTCATTTAAAAGATCTTTTTGGATCACCCGAGGTGACATCTTCTGAGCACCAGCTAGTTCTACGAGTGACAATGGAAGAAAATGATGTTACTTCTTATAGGAGTCTCCATACTCTTGTTAAAACTACTACTGCAGGGGTAATCCTACCTCATCTCCCACCTTCTCTAGTCAAAACCATAGTTGTCTCGACTCCCTTAACTTCGGACAGTGGTCTGATACCTTTAACAAATTCGACCACTATTCTGTTTACTCAGAATGCAACGAGAACTCACTTCTCGTATGGGATGCCCAACTTTGATAAAAACTCAGTTCTTACTTATTATACCTTACAAACCATGGGTCTAGGGGCAGGGAGATGAAACGCTCCCTAGCAAGGGTCAATTGTGGGCACTACTATACTATTTAATGTTATCCCTTATAGTGGGGGTCATATAACGCCTTTGTTCCCTTCGCTCGGTGGTGCTTTTCAGAAAACAATCAAGCCAAATTCTAATTATAGCTTGTTTGGTGAAGTTAGTTTAGGACCTTCATATTATACAACATCGGTGGGATCTATGTCATCCGTTTTGTTCGATGCGTTTAGGAACAACGCTTTTTCTTTGACCGCTTTCTCGATTGGGGGAAACCCCAACTTTGGTCAACAGAATGCGGTGTAAGGTACTATTCCTTCACAGGGAGTGACAAATGGAATTTACTCCACACATGGTCTTTGGAATCCTTGGTAGGATTCAGTTCCCTTGCAAGGGATGCCAGTCGGAGGTAAACCCTTCCATACTCAATGGAACACAATGAAAGTAGCAATCCCGACACAAGTTATGTCGTCCAATTTCGGGAATCAATTGATGACACCTCAACAGACTCAATTTCCATTTGTTGGTCAAGGCCATTACTTCTACCAAAACCCTGGCTAGCAGTCCAACTTTTACTGGCAACCTGGTGCGAGTAAAAATCCAGGGCCCTCTTTTCCTGTAAATAATTCACAACTAAAACTATCGTTTATGGAAACTCTACATCTGCTAGACTTGACGAGATTACTAAATGACCCAATTTTTCACAATCCATGTTGGCCCCCCATACTGACTAAGTTTCCTTCGGATATTCTGAAATTTGAGGGGATGCTTGATGAAGATTCAGGTGATCTTGTGATTACCTTTCATTTGTGGTTCTTGTCAAACTCATTAAAGGACAACTCTATCCAGATGTGCCTTTTTCAACGCAATATTATAGGGGGTGTTGAAAAGTGGTATATTGAGCTCGATGGCTCAAGGTACTCTTACTTCAATGAATTGGTGATGGTCTTCTTGAACCATTTCTAGTTACCTATGAGATACAATGTCGGCACCGAATTGTTGGACAAATTTGATCAAACCAAGGCCAACCATATCTTTTATCATATCCTAGAATGGAGGCACAAAAAGATATTAATTAAGGTCAAGGTCCCTCATGATTTATTTCATGGGTGGTTCTTGAAGTCTTTGGTGCCCTGCATATCCAAGGACGTAGTGACTTACGAAGTGTTTTCAGAAGAGGAGGCTATTATGAGATCCCAACAACTTGAACTAATATACTCTCAGTATGGCATGATCTATGAAATTTTTCTAGATGCACCATGGTATACTCTCGATAAGGCCAAGAAAAAGTCTATGCCCCATGCCAACAACATTGTGGGCTCAACACAAATAAATCCCACAAACCTTTTTTCAAATCAATCGCAAAGATTGTCGATACAACAGATTTTGGCCAACCAAAATCTGATTTTCATTGTTCCCCCTACCCATACTTCAGATGTACATAGTGTGTAGTGGACAAATCCCAAGGACAACCAGCTGGCTAAGGGAAAGAAGAAACAACAAAATAATACGGGTAAAGGGGATTTCTAGCACATGTTTGATCATACCAAGGTCCTTCTCAGGTTACAAACAAAAGGTACCAAGTAGTCTAGAGCGTTGGAATTTTCATCTCCTCTGGAGAGAAGAAGTCTCACCCGAAGAATTTCTGAAACAAATAGATAGGGAAGGGTAAGGAAAAGACTTAGGAGGATTCACAGAACCTTCAGGGCTCATCTTGACCTTGCGCAAGAGACATGAACATGTCTAAATATTACGTGTGCAAGAATCAAACCTACTTAGGTTGCGGACAAAAATTTAAACATAGAACCATCAAGTAGAACTTATAAACCATAAAGAAGTAATGGAATGCATAAGTAAAACACACAAAGACACATCATATTTATAAAATTCAGGTCCTTCTTCATATTAGCTTCAAAATATTTCTTTAATTACACACTTAGAAATACTCAGTAGTTCTCTATATAGACTCTTGGCTCTAGAATCATGTTGAAGAACTCCAATTCTCAGACTGATACGTCGGTTACATTACATATTTAGGACTTGACTTGACTCGACTAATAACAACCTCACTAAGAGGGAAAGATCAGACTAAGATTAATCACAATCCATCCGAATCACTATCTAACTAATAAAGCTACACACAACCAACAACAACCCTTTTACAATCATGTTCATCCCAAGATATAGATAGGTTGTGTCTTCCATCTCATTTTTCATGCTTCCTTGTTAGGTTGCAACCGTTTGTTTCTTAGCTGGTGTTGTGTTATCTTTCGCAACTGATTTCTGTTGCTTTCCTTTCTCTATTTTCCAACTTCTTATGAAGCTTGCGCAAATCATGATTAGTCAAAACTTGTTTGATTCCTTATCCAAAAAATGAAGATCCCAATAGGCTCCGACCACAACCCTTGACTCACCCTCGAGTTAAGTGTTTGGTTCTTTCACAGATTCCAGGAGCATTTGTTGTTTTCCCTTGTCCTCCTTTTCTTCTTGCTTCTGCTCCTCTGTTTGTGTTTTCTCTTCTTTTGCCTCTTCAAATGAAGGGCCCAACTCTGGGAACAAATCTAAGTCTCTCTCCTTCACTCCTTGAAAATTTCCAACTTTATCCTGCCACTTCCTAGCGAGGAGTGATGCCTCTGAAACAAATTCTTGGGTCTTCTCTTTAATACACTCCTTTGTCTTGGACTCAAACAAAAAGTTCCACTCGAAATATGTTGTTGCATCAACTTGATGCATCTACATGTACACTGTCTAAATGATAGGTTAGGGCATTCAGTTCATTGTTCGCCTGTTGGATTTGGTCAAACTTTTGTTGTTGCTCCATCGGATCCATCGTGGCCGCAAATTCTTCATTCAACACTTGGATCTTGGTGTGCACCTTGTAATATCCCTCGGTCGAACCCAAATGTAAATACAATCCAAGTGTATTTAAGCTAGTGATCTGTTTAGACATTATTTTTGTAATACACCTTTCATGGCATGGTGCGCGCATATACTGCGCAGTAAAGGGATGTAATGTACACATTCTGAATACTGCCTGTGGTAACTAAGGTGCGTGCAACCCTAAATATAGAGGATACAATGCGTAGTAACAAAGTGCGTGCGATATTAAGGTCAGCAAACCTTTGTGTATATAATATGCATTATAGGCTGCTGAGCTAGTATTATAAGCCGAAATGCTTATGTCTAGGAATTAGGCCAGCGCACCTAGATGTCAAGGGAAAAAGCACCTAATTTGTACTTGACTCATGATTAATATAAAATACATCACTGTGCGTAGACCAACCATGATAAAAGAGATGGGGGACTGAACTTCACCAGTTAGGCTAAGGGAGCGACACAAGTCAAGGAATATTATATTAATATTTCCTAAAACATAAAGTATGGATAATTAGTTTATTCTAAGTTCTAAAGTTGGGGACAAGCAGAAAAAAGTAACTTCTGATATGAAAAGTGTCAAGTTGGGGACATGCATTCATATCATGGAAAAACTTATCCCAGAGGGGAGATGCGGAGAGGGAGCTTGCAAGCAGAAAACGGGGAAAACCACCAGGGGACCATTTTTTATAGAGAGTTCAGAGTAATTATAAAAAACACACTCAGTTATCTAGTCAATGAATCCATGACCATTTTCACTCATACATTCCATTATCCTTGAGACAACCATTCCACCTTTCCAAAACCTATTTTCCCATCCCTTTTGGTTGGTGTACCTGGTTAGCTTGGAGCGGGATTGAAGAAGCAGGTTGTCAGGCCCGTGAGCAGTTCTATGGGTGAGAGAATTGTAGTGGATTGATTTTCGTTGGTGCTATACTGCAGCTACAGCTCTCTCAGACTTCTAGTTCGACCTGTTGTTGAAGCCCTGGAAGGGAAGTGGGGTAGCCGAGGGACTATTGAGCAAAGAAGGGGCACACTTCCTTGGGTGGGACAGGCATGTGGGTAATGAGAGGTTGTAGGTTGTTAGTTGAGTGAGCACCTAAGACAGAGTCTTTCCTATTGTCCATTATCCTTGGCCTGAATAGGAATCCCTTACCCTAGGTGGAGTTCAGTCCCATCTCGGGGGTGATTCACTGTTGAGAGTGATGAACAGTGTAGTCTATGGCTGGGAGGTTCGTGGAAAGTCTGTAAGCATTCGGTGACAATATTTCTAAGATAAGTACCAATTGTATGATAAATGGATATGTTGTTTTTTTATTTACATACCCATGTTACGATTTTATCAAATATGTGACTATGTTGCTTGTGTGCTTATGGGTAATTTCCTGTAAATGAGGCATATCGGTAACTACTGTTATTTTAATATAAAATTCGTATGTTACAAACAGTAATGGTTTGTATATGTTTAGATGTAAATCTTCCACGAGCGTGTTGTATGTATATGTTTTAGTTGCATGCATTCTAAAGAGTAAATTTAGGTGGCATTGCTTAGTTGACTACTGGGTATGCTACTGTATGTTCCGTTGTAAGGGAACAAAATATGTTCCCTAGAGTAGCATGTCCTAGCCTCATGGCTAAGAATGTTAGAGACTGGCATCAGAGCATGAGTGGTTTCTCTAGAGTGGCGTACCCTAGCCTCAGGTTGGTCGAGGGGTTCGTTACAGTATGGTATCAGAGCCTCAGTTCAACACTAAGCTTGGATGGGCTAGAAGAATTGCAATCGAAGTGAATATTCACAGAAAAGTAACTTCGAAGTGACCAGAATTAGAGTCATAGAGTGTCCTTGGAAAAAGGTTGGCATACTGGTGTGCGTGGTAAGTTTGTAACTGCATGAAAAACCGTGGCGTGCCAGTGTGTGCAGTAAATTGTGGCACTGTGTGGAAGATTATTATGTGTATATGCATGCACTAAAATTATCCTTGCATGGTAAGCACACACATATTAAGGTGCACATGGGGTGCGCAAGTATTTCTTAACGTAGAGGAGTTTTTTTGTTACGCACATAAGTACGAGTATAATTTGTTTGGCAACAATGTATTTAGTAGTATGCACAGATATTTGAGTGCAAAGGAATATGTTAAACATGACATGGTGCATGCATAGGATGAAAAAGCATGTGGAATATCAGTGCATAGTATCGAACTGTGCACAGTGGATATTGGCACACAACGCCAGAATAGTGCATGTAAGTAGTCGGTACAATGAAGAAGAAATGCATAGTAGATTTAGGTGCGCAGAGAAGAGTTAACCTTGTAATAGTGCTATGCATGATAATATAAATGAACAGGTCAAGTTAATGCACACGAAGTCACTTATAAGGTGAGGAGCCTGAGTTTAAATTGCATAATAATAAAATAAAAATAAACACATAATCGCATTGAAGCAATAATTAAAAATAATTCGAATTTTAATTTTTTCTGATTTAGACAGATGAAAATAAAATATACGATTACAAGAAAAACTCTTATAAAAGAAAACAAGATTCATAACATCACCAGATAGAAATTGTAACAAAACAGTCTAAAATCCGTTTCTGTATTTATATAATCAAATTAATCACAAAATTACAAAAGGTTGGTGATAGCAGTTAGCCTGTTGTAAAGAGGACCGCTGAAGAAAAGGCCTATCATCTCTGGTACTCTTTACCTCCGCTACTGGCTGTTCAAAATTCATTGAGACATGCTTATCTTAGTTGAATACTTACTTTATCTTAGCAATCTCCACCTTTAAAGAGGAGTCTAACCAGACCAGTTTATTTTCTCCAACACTTTCGACCGCTTCAACCTTAGATTCATCCTTCTTATGCCGCTTACTCCTTTTCTTCTTAGTGACTGTCCTATTGGTGACTAAATCCTTTATAATGGGATTCAGCCTAACTTCCAATCGTGAGTCTATAACCGAATCAGTGTGGAATTTAGTTTCTAGAAGATGCGCGAGGACCCTTTCCTCCTTAGTCGTAGGAAAGACTAGCTTGTTGCTCAAATAACCGGTCTCACATGACTTAGCTTTGTCCATGTATCTCAGGTTGAGGATACCAAAATGTGTCTCTACAGAGAGTAGGAAGTTGAGCATCTCTAAGATTACTATGGGTATGGATACACAGATATTTTCATAGTTGAGGAGTAGTAATTATAGAACTCCATTTATGAAGCACAGACAGATTACGTACAAGGAGCGTTGGGTTTCCATGCTCAGCCAATCCATTTAGAATGATTAGCTTTTGAGTTCATTACATGGTGGTGTTCAACTGATGTCACATGGCTGCGAAGTACTGAACGAATGAAGAAGGGTGATTTGACTAGCCATCACCTGCTCCACGAGTGGTGGATTTGACATGTTGAGACATGTAATACCACATCTTGGAAAAAGTGGTTTCGACAATACCACCTTACGCGAGTGTATCTCAAAAGGCACTGCGTGTCAACATTCTCGAGACTTGGGTCTTCTCTAGAATGGTCATGGTGATAACACTAGGAAACCGAGAGTGATAATGTTGATGTGTATGTTGAATCAAAATGGTGCATATTCTCATGAATTGATGATTAGTTAGTCTGATAAGTTTTGATGGCTGCACGTTTTACAGAATTAACAATAACTCAATTAGGATAGACCAATGCAGAGTCCATAGGAATGGAAGAGGCACAAGAGAATTAAAGTCATCCAGAGAGGAGCAGAGGGATGGATGCCCACTTGGACATGGAAGGAATGAAATCCAACGGACATGGAGAATAAAGGAATGAAGATATGAATATGGCTGAGACCATTAAGAATTTGCAGAAGGATGTCCAAATCCATAAAGCTAATAATGCAAGGATTATGAAAGCCAAAGATCAATAGGATGAATTCAACATGAAACTATTGGAAGGTTTGAATAGAATAGAAAATAAATTGGCTAAGGAGAGTGACTCAAGTAGATCTGAGAATCACAAATCTTCAGAGGAGAAGAGAGAAGTGAAAATTTCTAGTAAACATCACCATCATTCCCATAAACATTCCCATAAGAGAGCAGGGAACATCTCAAGCCTATCCCCTATCAGAAGGTATAAGATATCTAGGGTGGATGAGCTATGAGGAGAAATGAACAAAATCAAACCTCCTACTTTTGATGGTGAGCACAAGAAGGATGAAGATGCCAAAACATGGTTGCTAGGCACGAGGAAGTATTTTCAATTGCATAATTATTCTTCTCATGCTGAAGGTAGAATCACTATTTATCAACTCAAAGGAAAGGCCTCCATGTGGTGGGATCAACTTGTGTAGGTACAACTCATTGTAGAGAAAACTTTTACTTGGAGAGAATTCAAGAAGTATTTTGAGAAGAAGTACTTGACCAAGAGATACTATGACAAGAAAATGAAAGAGTTTTTTGAACTCAAGCTTGGAAGTATGACCATAGATGAATATGAGAGAAGGTTTCTGGAATTGTTGAAGCATGTCTCTTTCATTAAGGATGAGACAATCAAGATTCAACGATACTTAAGTGGATTGCCATCGTTAATCAGTGAAAAAATACAATATGATGATCCCAATACATTAGAAGAGACCATAAGAAGAGATAAATGCTTATATGACTAGCTGAAAGAAATACCAGCTTTCCAAAAGGCTTGGGAAGACAATAAGAAATTCAAGATGGATCAGAGAAAGAAGGGAGCTAAGCCACCATTCTTCATAAATAATCCACAATGGAAGCAAACGCATAAGGAAACCAGAGTGATTGACATAGGGAGTCAAGGGCCAAGACATCCACCTATGCAATGTTGGGGTTGTAAAGGAGACCATAGGTTCAGAGATTGTCCTCATAGAGGAAAAAAAGGTAAGGTTGTTCACAATGTACAACGAGTTGAGACAGTAGAGGACATGTGCGGAAATGTTCCAAGGATTTATGCAACCCTGGACAATAAGTAAGCAGAGTATCAGTCCCACATGATTGAAGTGGAAGGTATGATCAACAACCAAACTCTTGCTATTTTAATTGATTAATGAGCTAGACATAGTTATATAGACCCAAAGATGGTGGAAAGTTTTCAATTACCAAGAACCAAGCATGGGAAATCCTGGTTGGTGCAACTGGCTACAGGAGCCAGAAGAAAAGTTATTGAGATTGTTAAGTCCTGCCTCATAGACTTGAAGGACTAAATACCAGGGCATATTTGAACATCTTACCCTTAGGTTCCTATGACTATTTAATTGGGATGGATTGGTTGGACCCACACCATGCTCTATTGGATTATCATAAAAAAAATTCACTTGCTTGGATGAAGAAGGGAACCAAAATAAAGTGTAGGGAATTCCCAAGGTAGTAACCATTAGATTAATTTTAGCATTAAAGCTGAAGAAATATTATAGAAGAGGATGTCAAATATTTTCAGCTCATATGGAGGAGACACCTAAATAAAAGGTACCAAATTTGGAGAATTATGCAGTCCTGAAAGAGTTTGAATATGTATTCAAGGAAGTGCCAGGACTACCCCCAAGGAGAGACATTGATTTCTCTATAGATTTGATGCCTGGAGCAACACCATTATCAAAGAATCCTTACAGGATGAGTACACCAGAATTGAAGGAGTTGAAAATGTAGCTTGAAGAACTTCTGAAGAAGGGGTATATATGCCCAAGTGTATCACCTTGGGGTTCCCCAGTCTTGTTTGTGAAAAATAAATATGGAACGTTAATATTGTGCATTGACTTCAGACAATTGAATAAAGTGACTATTAAGAACACATATCCTCTACCAAGGATTGATGACCTCTTTAATCAATTGAAGGATGCAAGGATCCAAAGATAGATCTCAGATCAGGATACCATCAGGTAAGAATTAAAGAAGAAGATATTAGCAAGACCTCCTTCAAGACAAGGTATGGTCACTATGAGTTCACGGTGGTACTGTTTGGATTGTCAAATGCACCAACTATTTTCATGTGCTTAATGAATGGTGTTTTCCGAGAGTATTTGGACAAGTTTATCATTGTATTTTTAGATGACATTCTTATATATTCCAAGTCAGAGGAAGATCATGAACATCATTTAGGATGGTGTTGCAAGTATTAAGGGAACATCAGTTGTATGCCAAATTGAGAAAGTGCTCATTTTATCAGAAACAAATTCATTATTTGGGGCATATCATCTCAAAAGATGGGATAGCAGTGAACCCTGAGAAGGTAGAAGCCATTAGAGAATGGTCAACACCAAAGAATGTGATAGAGGTCAGATCTTTCATGGGCCTTGCAGGTTACTAAAGGAGATTCATTGGAGGATTCTCGAAGATAGCACACCCAATCACTTCCTTGCAAAGGAAAGGTATGAAGTTTTAGTCGATGATGGACTGTGAAAGGAGTTTCCAACATTTGAAACAATTATTGACAAGTGCTCCAATACTAAGGATCCCAAACCCAAATGAAAATTTCATTGTATGCATAGATGCATGTAATGAAGGAATAGGTGGGGTCCTTAGTCAAAATGGATTTGTGATATGTTATGAATCAAGGAAGTGGAAGGAGAATGAAAGAAACTATGCCACTCATTATTTGGAGATGGAATCCATAGGGCATGGCTTGAGGAAATGGAGACACTACCTCATGGGAAAGAGGTTTGAGCTAAGAACAAACCACAATGGTTTGAAATATTTATTTGATCAGCCAAATCTAAATGCTAGACAAAGCATATGGTTAGAATTTCTAAGAGAATATGACTTTGATATAAGGCATATCAAAGGGAAAGAAAATAAAGTGGTTGATGCACTCAGCAGGAGGGTGCATGAGCTTCATGCTACAACCATCAGCATGTATCAGACTGATGTTAAAAGAAAAATTCTAGAGGCTGCAAATATAGATCTACAGTACAGAGAATTGGTAGCAATGCTACAGCAAGGTAAGAAACCACAAAGGATGGATAATTATAAGTTGGGAGTAGATGGAATACTGTTGCGCAAGAACATAATTTTTATACCAAATGTCCAGGACTTGAAACATAAAATTTTGTGTGAGATGCATAATGCTCCTTACGCAGGACACCCTGGATATTATAAAATCATAATAGCAGTCAAGAGCCAATACTTTTGGCCAGGTATTGTTGACAGGCGAAACAGTCCATCCGACAACTGGGAGAGTGGAACCGGTCCGGGGTTGTCTAAATAACCCAAGCCGTTTGGTATGGACCACCCTGACGAGTTTAACGGCTTCGTTGGCTGCTCTAAGGTCTCGTAAGGAAACCAAAGAGAAAATGATCTGAGCTAAATAATCTAAACTAAGGAAACTAAAAACTAATAAAACAAACTAAAATAAACTAACTAACTAA
>JZKD02S0140204.1:130787-142381 GCA_000966675.3 Picea glauca | reverse complement strand
CGCTCAAAAACAACCAACTCAGAAACCCCCCCCGCCCCTGTTAAAGGTAGAAGGTTGGGGGGGTCTGATATGGATCCTGCACCATAGATATGAGTGTGCAGATCTCATCTGCTCAGATACATGTGCCCCTTAGTGTAATGCGCCCGGGCACCAAAAAAATTAGGATAAGGCCGCTTTGTCGGGTTTTTTTCCACTTCTTGTCACCTTTTCTCCATGGTGTCCATTCCTCAGGGAAAAACACCCCCATACAATCATTGTGATAATAGACATGAAATTTATTCTCCCAGTTTGGGAATATCAGAATCAGTGTTGTGATAAGATTCTCCTTGAGTGTCTCAAATGGTTTATCACATTCTAGAGTCCATTTAAATGGTGCAACCTTTTTCAGTAAGTTTTCTGTAGGTGAAGTAATGTTGGCATATCTTCGGATGAACCTGCGATAGTAACCTATGTGTCCTAGCATGGAATGCAACTATTTACTAGTCGTAGGTGGTGGCATATTCACAATGACTAAAAATTTGGTTGGGTCTACCAATACTCCTTCTCGACAGACTATGTGGCCAAACAAATTCCCATGTGGTACAAAGAAGATGCGCTTTCTGATATTCAATGAGATCTTTAATTCTCTGCATCTATCAAACATTAGCCACAATAGTGCTACATGTTTCTTGAGCAGGATATATATTTTCCAATCATCCATATAGACTTCTAAAATTTGTGAATGAACTCTTGAAAAGATGCTATTACAATACTGGAAAAAACTGCAGGGGCATTCTTTAAACCAAATGGCATCACATTGTATGCAAAAGATCCCCATTATGTTATGAATGTGGTCTTATTTTTGTATTCTTCAGTGATCTTGACTTGGTGGTACCCTGAAAATCCATTTGTGAATGAGTATGCTTTCTTCCCCACAACTTGTTCTAGCACCTCATCAGTAAAGGGTGTTGGGAAAGGGTCATGCACATAGGTAGAGTTAAGGCTTCTATAGTCTACACAGACCCTAATATCCTCATTGCATTTCTTGATTTGAATAACTATTGGGCCGACCCATTGTGCTTCTTATACTGCAAAAATGAGTCCTACATCCAACATATTATCTATCTCCTTCTTAACCTTATCTTTTACTCTAGGGTTAAGACGGTATGGTCTATGTCTCACAGGCTTGGATCCTGGTTTCAATTCAATTTCCATTTCTCCCATAACTCCTTTGATTCCATTTAACTCTGAAAAAGTCTTTGGGAACAAATCCTCATATTCCTGTAGCAAACTCTATATTTCTTAACTAGTTTTCACATCCCAGTAATCTCCCACCATAGCTATCTTAGGTTGCTCTATGGTACCTATATTGATTTTGAGCAATTTTAATGGGTGATTGTAGGAGCTATAAGTCTGGATGGGTGTGGTGTTTTGGATTTCTCTGCTCCCCTCTGTCTCTTTGATGGCTAGGTTTCTCAATTTATCTAAGTCATCTAGGCTTTCTGAATCTCTTCTAATTTGATAGCATTCTACAGGTTTGTCAGTTAAGGGAAGGTGAAGGTTAGTATGAAGTTCTTGGTTATGTTTGGAAAATACCACGAAGTTTTATTTATGATTGCCATTATTTGTGAAAAGAAATTCTTTAATCTTTTGCAGGACTACTTCAAGATCAGGGTAATTACTTGTAAATGATAATTCCTTACAAAAATGAGCTTCCAATGTTTTCTAGTCGTTGGTCTATCTTCTGGTATCCTCATGTATGAACCAAGATTTTGGGATTGGACCTAAGGATTGAGGAAATACCTAAACCCATAAGTGAGAGGGTATTCCCACAACTTTCCACTGTGTCACACACTGTTCAATATGCATTATAGGATCTTATTCATTGTTGAACAGTTGCATAACTTGGAGATTCGTCTACATCTCTGATTGCATCTCTGATTCCAGCTGCTCCTTATTTTGGAACCTATACTTGATAGCTTGCTTCACCTTGTCCCAAGTTCTGAGTAAGGATTTATGATGAGCCGACCATCTGGCAGGGGTGTCCTCAAAAGATACATCTAGTACTGAGAAACTTTGATATTCTACTACATTTTCCTCCATGCCGAGAAGAAAACTATCTAGTTATGAGGTCCCATTGTATACTGGGTGTTCTCTAACTTCAGTCCCAACCCATCTGGTTACTCTGAAAGTTGCGCATCTTCTAGAGAATATTTCATACGAACCTCTTTGCCAACTGTCCAAATCCAATTCTGAATCTTCGTCTGCTGAATGTATGCTTCTCCAACTTAATGATCCATCAACAGTGGGATTTATATAATTGCCTCTTGTTCCTATTGTTATGGTGTATAGCTGGTCCAAGTATTTCCCCTCCATATTATTGTCTGTTGGCTCTATATACCTGGGTCCTATGTATCGATCCAAAGGTTTAACTACCTTGATTCGATCCGCCTCAAAGGTCATGGTGTCTTTCTTTAAGTCGATTACTTTATAGTTGTCATAGGCCCAATCAATGCCAAATAGTGCAGGGTAAGGGTCCTTATCTCCCATGATCTCAATGACTTCAAAGTCATCCACTGTCTTTACTCCTACATCGTCTACTACCACATTCTCCATTATTCTGATGGGGAAGATACAATATTGGTTTTCCATTCTTAACTGAATTAGGGAATATGTCAGCCTAGGTTTTCCTAAGGCTTCCCAGGTCTTCTTAGGAAGAATGTTAACATCAGATCCTAGATCCAACATGACGTTCTTAATCTCAAATTCATCTAACTAAGATACTAGTCTAAATTCTTTTCCAATTCTTACTTTTCTTCTTTGCACTCTCTTAGTACTCTTCTCAGGAATATTATCCCTTATTCTTGCTTCTAGGGGTTCTTCTTTCCCTAAAACTAGGTATAGAACATTTCAAAACTTTTCCATTAGTTGATCATTCCCAAGAATGTCAGAGAATAATTGAAATGAAAGTTCAACTACATTTTGAGGTTACTCAAGTTGTCTTGGTATGACTACAGGGTTTCTGGGTGCAGGGGGTGAAGTAGGGACTTGTTCCATCTTAGGATAAACAATAGGCTATGGGGGTTTCTCTCGCATATCAAAGTTAGGAATATTTTGAAGTAATTCTATGGAATATGTAAAGAACAACTTATGTTTTAGAGGATCATACCTGTCTTCTTTAGGTGCTTCTTTCTGGATTGGAGGTAAAGTATCATCATCAGCTCCTATTTTCGCTCCTCCTCGAGTAACAATGTTAAGGTTGGGAAGTTGTCCCTTAATAAATCTCTTGATTTCTGAACTAATGAGGCGAGTTCCTCATTGTCATACTCTATCTTCCCATTTTGCAATTAATTCTGGGCAGTCTTCAGTTGTGTGCCTGTTTGTTCTGCAATGAGAGAACCATGGCCACCTTGGATGAGGATAGTCTCTAGCCATGTGACCTTGCTCATCACAGTTATAACATCTTCTTGGCCCTCTTCCCCTAGTTCTTCCTCCTCTGAAGTCTCCTCTGGCTCCACCTCCTTGACCTCTTCCTAGTCCCTGAGGGTTTTCATTCACCCTGAATGTTGTTTGGTATAGCATGTTTGCAAGTGCATCCAATGTTCTACATTGATTGGTAGTATGTGTGGTATATGCGCATAACTCACAATGTACTGTATTTGATACTGCTAAATGTTTTGCATAATGAGGCACTGTCTTGGCCCATGCCCATGGATTCAACATATTTCACAATACTCAACTGTTGGTGCTACTTGGCCTCTTAGAAAATCATTATACAAGGTGGGGTTATGGGATGGTAAGCTCATAGACACTTGCGCAAATCCTTCTGTGGGTCCTGGTGGGGTTACCGTTGGATTCTAAGGAGGACCCATTCCCCTTATTCATAGACATTTGTTCACCAAATTTCATTCTGTGTAACATATGGTGCACCAAACCTGTGGTCATCCTAGTTTGGGTATCATCAACTCTTGAATATTTTCTATAAGAGACGATATCTACCCTTGTAGTTTGTGAAAGATTTGCATATGTTGGGGGTCTGGTCATTCTCAGGCTCCTAGGGTATCATGCCATGGCTTCAATATTCATTGATTGTTCCAAGGTGTCCGTTAAAGTGGCTATCCATTGTTGTGTTAGTGGAATCCGAGTCAGAGGTAGAAACCCCTGAATGTAACACTGCCTTTGATGTTCTTCGTGGATTGGATGTGCCAACCTCCCTATAGAATATTTAAACTTTTGGCTATATTCCTAGGCTGATTCACCTTCCCTTTGTTGGATCTCATGCAACTCAAACAAAGCTTGTTGTTTTGACTGAGGTAGTTTGAAATTTTCTATGAACCTTGTCTGTACCTAGCTAAGAGTGAACGTTTGACCTTGCATTCCTAGCACTCATGGCTCAATGATATTCATGTACCACTTGAGAGCATGACCTCTCAATGTAGTCTGGAAATCAACCAACTTATTCACATCCAGAGCCCCTCTAGATCTCCAGATTTCTTCACACAACAACCAGTGTTGCTCAACATATTCATCTCCCTTAACCAAAAATTCTGGGTATCGGGCAATCGAACCCCCTGCATGGACATCCATTGTTGATCGTGCTTTCCTTATCGATATAAACCCTAATGGTCCTTCTTGCGATATACTAGTGGATCCCAATATCCTCCTTGTACTCACACTTCCTAGTTGTGATTGACTAATTAATTGTACTGGAACAGAACTAGCATGAGAAGGTAGTATCTAACTTACCGCTTGTATAGAAGACACTTGGGGTATGGATGATTTGTGGCTGGTGCCATTGGCTTTAGGGCAGTTTTATTTGATCTCGGGGGTCTCATTTTCTTCCACTGGAACAATCTCTTTGGCTGGATTCCCGATCTCTCCTGTTATTGGGGTTGAATCTTCTCTTTCTTCTTCAAGATTCATGATAGATTCTTCCTCTCTTATGTCTACACCTTCTCCTTCGTGTCGAACCTCCTGGGGACTTATTTCTCTCTGTGCTTCTCTCTCACTTAAACTTTGACTAGCTAGTCTTTCATGTATTCTCATCTTCTACAACTCTTCCAACTGTCTTTCCTCTACTTCTTTTGATCTGCCTTCTTTCCTCAACTTATTGAGTTGTCTTGCTACTTGTTTGATCTTTCCACACCACCACTTCTCAACTATGGTGGATATCTTCAAGGCTCACTCGTATCTTGAGTTTGTTTATTTTTTTTTTCCCCATTTTTCAAAGAAACCTTCCCCTCTATCAATCCATTACTTTATCCCAACCCTTCCCTACCCCAAGCGAGAGTGTTTATGCTACCATCTTATTCGAGGACATAGTCATCATCCCCTCTTCCATCAAGAAAACCTTAATCCATAGGGGGATTTCTCTCAATACACTTCTGCTTGCGTCTTTCTTGAAACTTTCCTCTTTTCATGAAAAATATTGTTGGTTCTCAGCTGGAAATTCGATAATATATCCTTCTAATATGGTACTGACCCATAAATCAATCTCCTGTGTGACTGGACAATCCATCCATTGAAGTGGTTCTATATTTTTGGTGTCCTAATCACAGATCCTCTTGACTCGTTCTTGGAACTGTGGAGCTTCTTGGAGCCTCTTTATCCAGTGGAAAAGTTCTTCCAGAAACTTAACCCAGAAAAGCTCATACTAGTTGCTTGATCTTTCTAAGTAAAAGACTACTTCACAAGTGTCTTCCATCAATTTTCCCCTCAGTTCCACTTCTTTCTTTCCCACCATTGGATAATACTAGATCTATGGATCTGTGGAATCATCCTCCCTATAGGTTCCCTTTTAACACAGGTCCTAGCAATGGAACCATTTTGTTAGCACAAGTTTGATCACACCAGGGTCCTTCTCAGGTTACCAATAAAAGGTATCGAGTAGTCTAGAGTGCTGGCATTTTCATATTCTTCGAATAGAAGAAGTCTCACTCGAAGCGCTGCTCAGGCAAATAGATAGTGAAGGATAAGGAAAATACTTAGGAGGATTCACAGAACCTTCAGGGCTCATCCTGACCTTGCGCAAGAGACATGAATAGGTCTGAGTCTTACGTGTGAAATAATCTAACCTACTTAGGTTTTGAACAAGCATTTAAAAATAGAACCAAGAAGTAGAACTTATAAACCATAAATAAGTATTGTAATAAACAAGTAAAACACATAGAGACACATCATATTTTGAAAATTTAGGTCCTTCTTCATATTAGCTTTAGAATCTTTCTTTAATTACAAACTTAGAAATACTCAGTAGTTCTCTGTACAGACTCTTGACTCTGGACTCATGTCGCAAAATTCCAATTCTCAGACTGATACATCGGTTACATTATATACTCAGGACTTGACTTGAATCGACTGACAACAACCTCACCAAGAGGTAAAGATCGGTCTTAGCTTAAACACAATCCAGTTTGTTGTCCCATAATGTTGTCTAGAGTCGTATGTGTTCATTGTTGGTACCTAGGCCTGTAATTTTTGCCATGCCCCTGTCCTTTTCGTAGACCAAATCTTTAGTTTTCCCCCCTTTGGTCTTGTAAATCATTCTCTTCTTTCCCTTGTTCATTTGTGCATCCTGGTTTCCCTCGAATATATTACCTGAGAGAAACCTCGGCCCCAAGCCCCTCTATTTTTATTTGAGGATGAGCACTCACCTCCTTGCCCTCATATAGCATATGTTATCGGAGAAGACAAATAAAAATTGGACCAGTAGCCTGCATCAACCTTTCACTCACCTATTCTTTCCACAGACATTCAACCAAAGGTGAGTAGCCATAAGAAAAAGCATGTTTTTTGTTACCAAACCAATAGGTTTTGTCACTTATTTTATGACTCTGTAGGGTAGTACATGGAGTGGTATTTTTTCTAGGTATCAAATCCTCCAAGATTTATATTTCCTTCAGCACTAGAAGGATCACTGAAAAATGTAATCGATTTGCTATCACAATTTCATAAACTTTTATTGATCAATGCCAGAGTAAATAAGTTTTCAGTTATGAGGTTACTTGACTAGCTCTGGTGGAATTCTACTTTCACCTAGCACTTTGTAAAAATAATTTAGTCTAGGAGTGTACATAAATAATATCCTATTGGAGCCCATGTGTTTTTTTTCGTTTTTAGTAGAGTAGTGTACATATCTTCCCGTTTTCTTCAGCGAAATTTTTGAGCTAGACTCCATAGCCCAATAGCTAAGGCACTGGAGCTGCACATTCTTGGCAGCTCGCAGGGAGCATGCCATCCTCTTTGGAGACAAATGTTATCACATAATTTTTTTTGGAGTCGTATGTGTTCATTTTTGGTACCTAGGCCTATAATTTTTCCCTGCCCCTCTCCTTTTCGCAGACCAAATCTTAATTCCCCCCCCCCCTTTTGGCTTGTAAATCATTCTCTGCTTTCCCTTGCTCATTTGTGCATCCTCATTTTCCTCGAATATCTTACCTGAGAGAAACCTCGGCCCCAAGCCCCTCTGTTTTTCTTTGAGGATGAGAACTCACCTCCTATGTTTCATTCATTGGTCTCCCTGTTTTACCAAGCCCACAACAAAATTTTCCAAGTCCTTGTTCACACATGTCGCATCCTTGAGCATGAAGCACAACTTTTAGAATAGTTTATTTTGGACTTGAATCACAAGCAGAAAGTGATTCCATTTTGTGACGGTGGGGATCCCCTGTGAATATTGGATTAGCGGCCCCAGGGTATTCAAAGTTTCATAATTTCATGAAGTATAACACAATAAAAAAAGCTGAAGTCTCGAAGCGATCACAAGCCGTTGATATTAAAGGGGATATGTGGCAGTTGATCCAAGCATTTGGGGAAATAAGCTTCGAGATTTTCAAAGTGAGAAGTGCATAAAACTTCCAGAGAGCCAAAGCCCAGACTCCCGAAGAAATCATGGACCATTGATCTCAAAATCAATAGGGAGTCATTGATATTAGCGGCAGTGCCTCCCAAAGGCTCGAAGTCCTGGAGTCCCGAAGGGGATCTTGGCCATCCGAATCTAAAATTCCATGCATCATCTTATCTGTCACTCTGAGAGTTTTACTTCTAGAGTTTTAAAATGAGAAAAGCGCCAAGGTCTCGAAGTCCCGAAGTGTCAAAGTACCCAAAGGGGCTGAAGTGGATGAAAGACCAAAGTGAATATGATTCTTTGATCAACAATAATCATGTGTCATTAGATCCATAGCTCCGGGTGAAAGCACAGAAGGTAAGAAAGATTTGATTTTTTATTTTCCCAAAGACCGGAGACCTGAAGTGGATCTCGACCGTCGAAATCTAGGAGCCACGCGTCATTAGATCCCTATCTCTGACAAATTTGCTTGGGGAAAATTAAGTTTGACTATTGCGAATTCTAAAGCCTGGAGCCATGAAGGGATCTTAGCCATCAATCTCAGGAGGGCCACGCATCATCGGATCTATGACTCTGGGTAAAATAAGTTGAAGTCAGAGGAAGTTTGATATTTGACTTTCCCGGAGTCCGAAGACCCAAAGTAATTCTCGATCATTCGATTCAAGAAGACACATGTCATTAG
Organism: Picea glauca; assembly: GCA_000966675.3. Taxonomy (NCBI): domain Eukaryota; kingdom Viridiplantae; phylum Streptophyta; class Pinopsida; order Pinales; family Pinaceae; genus Picea; species Picea glauca. The sequence continues at coordinate 133,874 of JZKD02S0140204.1, read as the reverse complement.
ATCTCCATCTCTGGGTAAAAGAACATAGAGGAGCCAAAGGAAAATGAGCTATATCTTGAGCCCTAGATCACCAAGTTCGTGGCACCCATAGGTATATACATGTGGCATATGTCTAGCACTAATACATGACACTCATTTCAATCATTTTAAACATGCTTCCTCCCTATTTTTGAGTGACACATGTCACCTCTCCATCCATGACATATCAGCATGGTGAGGTCAGGCCTCCACACTATATCATCCTCCGAGAAGCTATTATTGTTCAACACCAAAAGTAGTGCCCCATCCCAAGGCACACTTTTGGCAGATCCTAAAGTTGGTGGGCGATTAATCTTAGCAGTGGCGCTAAATCTAGTGGGTGCGCTTAGATCACAGATCAAGACCAAACCTATGACCACAGTCCATTGCGAGGATGCAACATGATCATGCGATAGTTTTCTTATGTGGTCCCACAATGGAAACCATGGTATGGAAAAAATGCTCCGTGGCTAAATGTGATGGATTGTAGGCCCAAAAGCAGTCAGAATCCAAACCTCTTTTGATGACCCCTCAATCTCGTGTAGTTGCATTGTGATGTAGGTTTGATCATTATGTTGTTGCGACTATGTTGTTTGGAAATTTTTTAGTGTCTGAGGCTTGATCTCAAGAGTGATATTGAGTCTAAGTTTTTCTTCTCTAAGTTGCTTCAAATCCTGATGCTCATAACAGTCTTGTTCACCTTTCTCACTAAGTCTTCCCTCTTCTCACACTTAAACTCATTCACTGACTGAAGTTAATTTGGCCCTCACTTCCCTGTGCATTTCTTGTCCAGTTCCATGTTGAACATCATTCATATATTGATTTTTTTCCATTGACCTCCACTAATATAAAACCAACATCCACCAAAAACTTTGATGGGTACTAGGCTTATCCTCCCGCAATCTGAGGGTGACTCTCAATGATAAAATTCTCGGCGCCATTTTCGGGGAATGAATTGAAGACATTTCCCTGGGATAAAATGAAAAACAAGTTCTAATTCTAAAGGTGCATTAGATATCAGTAACATTGAATATTGCAACTTGCACCTGGCGACTCCACTATTTTAGTTGTGGCTCCTAAAACCAGACACACGAGGTCTACTCCATAATTGCCTCTATCTACACCTGAAGTTGACCCAGAGAAGATTAACAAGAAAGGAAATATTTCTCTAGAAGGATTTAGCTGGTGTCCAAGATTGAAAAGCTCCCTAGGAGAAGGATGATGACTAGATCTGGTCTTTGATGGTGAACAAAGACCAGACACTTTCATACTGCATATCATTTACCTGGAGACTCCATTTTTAAAGAATTTAGTGGTGACTCCATAGTTTTAAGAGGTCATATTTTCAAATGGAAGCCATTTTGGCTCATAGGTTTGCTCCTTTTAATTTCTATACTATTCTTGGTTTTCCAAATATTGTTCCTACTATCGATGAGTGGGGTGATTTTTTTCCCATATTTAGAGAACGTAAGGATAAAAACCCTGTCGAGAATCTCTGTGAGTTTCATGAACTCATGCATCAGTGTAAGATACATCATGAGGATGTATTATCGAATATGTTCATGTACTCATTAGAGGGAGATGATAGTGAGTGGTATCACTCCTTTCCCCCTACTATCATCTCCTCCCTGGAATAGTTTCATGCAGCTTTCAATGCTCATTGTCAAAGGTATTGTTCCTCTGGGTTAATTTGTCATAACTGTTGTGAGGAATATAGAGATGGAATTAAGGACATAGTTCATTCTTACTAAATCTGTGAGGATGAGGGACATCCCCCAAAGCAACTGACGGAGTTGATACGATCATTTTCTGCAAGAATAGAGGAATTGAGGGCATATTTTTCTCACTACTCTTATGAAGAAAATACAGAGGATATTCTGGTCCTGGAAATAGATGTTCTTGGAAGCCCTGATTATGATGAAGAAGTGATGTCGGATACTGACTAAGAACAAACGATTATTAATGGATATCCAATGAAGACGAGGAAGATAATATTTTCTCCATGGTTACTATTTTTGGTGATTGTGAGTCTGACCCTAGGGAGAACCATGAAGGAGAAAAAGGGGAGCCACATCTCTCATCTATCTTGGCTCTGAGATTTGCCCCTTTCAATTTCTCAACCATATATGGTTATCCACATCCAGTGCCAGATAGAAATGAATGGGATGATTATCTTCTGAGATTCGGAGGAAGTGAGCATGACAATCTCGATAAGCAATTATTCAATTTTCATAGATGCATTCTTGAGCATGACTTTGTTCACGAGGATGTCTTAATCAACATGTTCAAATTTACTTTGGAGGTAGATGCTCGTGAAAGGTGTAAATCTCTCCCTTCTAATAGTATCCATTCCTTGAAGGATTTTCATGATGATTTCAATGCATATTATGAGAAGAGTTACATATCTCATCTTATTTTGGGTGATTGTTGTAAGAAGTTTGCATTCTACATCCAGCAGATGATAGAGTCTTTGGCACTTGATGAGTCTGGTGAAGATATGATTAAAAGAGAAAGTAAGGACAAAAGAGAGTATTTTGCAGTCGCGGATGAAATATTTTCTCTTTCTATTTCCCAAGAAGAAGGCCTTCCAGATATGATTGATGATAGCACTGATGATTTCATAGACATAGATGCATTATATTTTGCTACTAGTACACCTATTGTCTCAGATTTAAAAGAAGATATGGTTGTGGAGGAGGATTCTTCTTTTTTCCTTGAAGAGGTTCCCCATGATGTATTTTCACCTGGTATTGAATTGAAGAATATAGAGGTTTCTCATTTTCCTGTGCAAAATCAAAGAGTTGTGCACTCACCTATCTTTGATGAGTATTCAGATAAAGAAGAGTGTAGAATTCTTGTAGAAACCCCGATAGATCTAGAATTCTAGTTAAATTGAACACATACAATTTGATGATATTCAAGAGATGAGAGAAAAAAATTTCTCCATATATCATAGAATTATATTAATAAAAAATGAATATACATGAGCAACCATCCTCAAAAAGAAGAGAGGAGGTGAATATATAGAATTTCCAACATAGAAATTCTAGTCAAAAAAGCTAGAAAAAG
>JZKD02S0140204.1:93350-129074 GCA_000966675.3 Picea glauca | reverse complement strand
AAAAAAAAAAAAGAGGAAAAAAATGTTGAGTGGCCAAAAGTGACCTAATCAACTGTCTCCACCACTCCAAGCATGGCTCTCAATTCTAAAAATTTATTTTCAGTGAAGGGCTTGGTGAAGATGTCTGCAACCTGCTACTCTATGGGACAATACTACAGTGAAATGACTCTATCAGGGATCATCTCGCGAATGTAATCCATTTGAATCTTGATGTGCTTGGTCCTCTTCCTCTGAATGGGATCAATCGATATTTGAATGGACCCCTGATTTTCACAAAATATGACAGTCAGAAGTGGATACTGAATACCAAACTTGAAGAGAAGCTCCTATAACCAAACAACCTATGTAGATGCATTCACTGCACCTCTATACTCTTCCTTTGTTGTAGATAAAGCAATCATGGATTGCTTCTTTCTATACCAACATAATGGCCCTAAACCAAAGGTGAAAACATAACTAGAGGTGGACTTGTGTTCTGTACCATCGCCAATCCAATCAGAATCTGTGTACCCAATTAGTGAAAGTGGGCAATCTGCAGCATAAAAGATACCAAAACTAGGAGTACCTTTCACATATCTAAGGATTCTCTTTGCATCTTTCCAGTGAAGCTCATGAGGCTCTTGCATATATCTGTAACAAAATCCTACCACAAAAGAGATATTAGGTCATGTGTGAGTGAGATACAACAAACTCCCAACCAACTGCCAATACAGTGTACTGTCCACCAAAGGTGTAGTACCCGCATCCTCAAATCTAACCTCTAAAATAAAGGGAGATGATGTTGGATTTCATTCTGTCATATGAAAGAAGACAAGTAGATATAATGCATACTTATACTGTGCCATCTTGATCCCTGAAGTAGACTGACAAACTTCAATACCAAGAAAGTAGTGGAACAGTCCCAAATCTGTCATGGAAAATTGATCGTGCAATGTTGATTTTGCCGAATCAATAGCTAAAGTAAGGTTCCCTGTCATCAGTAACTCATCTATATAAATTATTATCAGAAAAAGGGAATCATAATGTTGTAGCAAATAAACATTCGAATCAGATTTTCATCGAATGAATCCAATGGAAAGTAGGAAATAATCCATCTTTGCATACCAAGCTCTGGGAGCCTGTTTTAGGCCATACAAAGATTTCTTTAATATGAAAATGAGGGAAGAGTACTAAATGTATCCCTGTGGATTCTCCATATAGATCTCCTCCTTGATATCTCCATGAAGAAATGCACTCTTCACATCCATGTGATGAACGTCCCATCTGCGATAAGCAGCAATGGCCAAAACTAGTCGAATGGAGTCCATTTTTGCAACAGGTGCAAATGTCTCTGTGTAGTCTATGCCATATACATGTGAGTATCCTTTTGCAACAAGTCAATATTTATAATTTCTGATCTCACCATCTGTAGAAATATTTTTTTGATATATCTATCGGCATCGAACAAGTTTTCTTCCTTTCGGAAGTGGAACCAAGTCCCATGTGTTGGTGTCCATAAGAGCAGAGTACTCTTCATCCATGGCAGCCTCCCAAAGTGGGTTTCTAGAAACCTCAGAGCGTGAATGTGGATCTGAACCAAGTTTCATATATCAATTTATGGGCAGCAATGGTTCCGTGGAAGCTAGGGCTTGAGGAGCCCCAAAAAACTGTGATCTAGTCCTTCTTGTATCCGCAGGATCACCGACTAGTTCACCTGCATCTTGCAGGGTTTTCTCTGCCCAAGTTGGAAACTGAGTTGGAGAAGMMATSMMWTKMTCCTCATCCTATGTATCAKACCYRAAAGGCTKMTYTGATGGATKHTYTKAAGTGMTCGAAKAATTTTCTGACTCCTCCTCATCAGTGACAACAAGCGGTTCCTCGGYAGGGTCTTYTGAAAAATCATGCAGTGATTCTTCTTCAAACTTCACACTTCGAGMTAGAATGAAWTTTTCARTGTGAGAGTCTAGMAATMTATATCYYTTGAMACCTTCAGGATATCCAAYAAATATGCATTCAACACTTTGAGGMTCCAAAKCCTTCCTCTTATCTGTCGGAATGTGAGCCCATGCTCGTGAACCAAAAATRCGAAAGTGCRACACTTTCGGTTTCTTACYRGTCCAACATTCAAAAGGAGTGGTKCCTTTGAGTGATTTGTGAGGAAYTYGGTTCTGAATGTATKYTKYACAATTAATAGCTTYAWCCCATAGCTTGGGAGCTAATGATTTCGACTGTAGCATACAATTGGCCATCTCTTTTAAGRACCGGKTTTTCCTCTCYGCAACAYYGTTYTGYTGTGGTGTATATGGCACTRTGTGTTGTAGTTGTATACCTGCATCAATAMAAAGTTGWTGCACATATTTGTTKACATAMTMCCCCCCATTATCAKTAYRGAGTATCTTAATMTTACACCCAGACTCATTCTCAACAAGTGCTTTAAATTCTATAAGGCATTCAAATAMTTCCGATTTTAATTTCAGAAAAAATACCCAAGTAAAGCGAGAGAAATCATCTATGAAGGTGGGTACATATCAAGCCTTAATGATTGAAGGTTGTGGGAATGGGCCCGTGATGTCACTATGAATCATACCAAGAGGTGAAGAATCTCTTTGTTCCTTCCATTTGTCAAACATTTTCTCTGGATGCTTGCCAAGAATGCATCCTTGACATACACCGCTTGTGAATTTAGTAGTTGGCAATCCTTCTACCATGTTTTCCTTGCTGAGTTGATGCAAGTAATTATAGTTTAGATGGACAAATATTTAATTCCATAACCTACTGATATTATTATATTGTGACATAAATACAATCCTAATATATTTAGGAACAAAGTGGGAGAAGAAATACAAACGAGAACCGTGATCTGCAATTCCATGTGCAAGTTGTGAGCCTGTGGAAATGTCGGTAATCACTGCGGAGTCTAGAGTGCACTCCACCTTCCCTCCAGATCTGGAATGAGTGATATTATATATCAAGAGAATATTTTTGAATAGATAGGGAACATGAAGAACATGTGTGAAGCATCCCCCTTCAATATCTACAATTCCTTCTCCGCACACCTTTGCGAGTGTGGCATCTCCCAAGTAAATTGGGGATCTGGTGCTTTCTTCAATGGAGGAAAATTCATCTTTTGATGAAGCCATATGGTTCAATGCACCTGAATCAAGGATCCAATATGATGGAGTGGATTTGACAGCCATTAAATCATGATCATCTCATGCTCTCCCTCCCATTCTATTATCATCTTTCTTCTTTGCATTTTTGGGCACCTTTATTGTGTTGTTGCAATTACTTAGCCATCTCATCGATAGTCTTCCTCATGCAATTTTATTCAAGATGAAAACCTTTGAAAAAGTAGCTGCAAAGTGTTCTTTCCTTTTTATTCTTACCCTTAGGCTCAGAATAGTTCTTTGAAGATTGTGAGGATATCTCCTTCTTCGATTTAGGAAATTTACCCTTTCCTTTTTGTTTGTCTTTTCCACTTCTCTTTGGAGCATTAGTAGCGAAAAGTGCTTGGTTCTTGGAACTCTTGATGGCACCCATTTGGACTAACTTAGATTTCTCTTGAGTCAATTCTACAATGAAATCATTCTATGGAGGCACTTTCCATGTTTCTCGAGTCAATTTAGATGCTTGAAAAGACGATACAAATACGAAATATTCAGGGCCTAATTTCGAGAGAATTGAAAGGATGAGCTGATCTTCCTCTTTATTGACTCCACATGCATTAAGTTCCACGAGGAGGGATTTGAACTTGGTGAAGAATTCTTGCAGGTTGTTGAAATGAATTGGACTTAGGGATATGATTTCATTCTCTAGTTGATGCACTCTCATTACATCCTGCTTGTTGAATAGTCCTTCCAATGTGGTCTAGACCACATCAGGAGTAGTGGCTCCACTGACATGAAAGAGGAGATCTATGGAAATTGATATTCATATCATCCCAATTGCTTCATCTAATTTATTGAAATACTTGATCTTCTCTGCTGCAGTAGTCAGTTCTTTCTCTGTTCCCATTGTTACCCTGTAAAGCCCTTGAATTCGAAGGAGTAGAGAGATCTTTGTCTTCCATTCGAAGTAATTGAAAGGATTTAGAATGAGTTTTGTGGGTTGAGAGAGATGATCCATTTATGCATGTTTCACCTCCTGATGATATATACCTACAAATAAAACCATGTACAATCCACTAGATTCAATCTAGCTCTAATACCATGTAGAATTCCTGTAGAACCCCTAATAGATATAGAATTCTAGTTAAATTGAACACATACAATTTGATGATATTCAAGAGATGAGAGAAAGATTTTTCTCCACAAATCATAGAATTATATTAATAAAAAATGAATATACATGAACAACCATCCTCAAAAAGAAGAGAGGAGGTGAATATATAGAATTTCCAACATAGAAATTCTAGTCAAAAAAGCTATAAAAAGCTAAAATAGGTGTCATAGGCTAAGGGAGACCACATAGTTCGACCTAGAAAACTAATGATGCATGTCACACACTCATTAATGCCCACAAGAGTCAAGTGGTGCACATTATCTCACTTAAGATCACTTAACTGACAAGAGAAGCAGTTCCAACTCACTTAACTGACCCGAAATAGCAGTTACTAATAATAGTAAAGGAAAAAATAATTAATTAAGGAATAAATATCTCACTCAAAGAGGAGGTGTGAATTCCCCAATAATGGATTATTTTTTTCATGGGGTAGTTGGAATAAATCAAAAATAAATCAAGAATAAATCAAGAAAATCAAGAAACGGGAGTTGAGTCTTGATCTAAAAATAGTAGTTTTCCCTAAAATCTAGGGATGAGGTGCCCTTCTTCTCTATGTGGCCAAATTAGGAGAAATAAATTGTGATGGAATGTATTAACCAGGATCTAGGAGACTAAGCTAGGTATAAACTAATGTAAGTTAGGGTTATTCTCCAACAAAGAGAAGATCCCTACATCACATTTTGTTGACCTGGGAAGAAGCCAACTTGTGTATGACGACTATGAATCAAAGTTTGATGTTGAAATCAGCCATCCTGGGTCCACAGATGACATTCAACAACATGTTAAAGATAATCATCTAGTCATTGATATACACGAAGAGATCTCTTGCCCTCATCTAGCAGATGTTATCGAAGAAGACAAAGAAAAGGTGGATTAGTAGCTTGCATCATCCTTTCAATTACCTGTTCTTGCCATGGACAGTCAACCAAAGGTGAGCTGCCATAAGACAACGCATGTTTTTTGTTACCAACCTAGTAGGTTTTTTCACCTATTTTATGACCCTGTAGGGAAGTACATGGAGTGGCATTTTTTCCAAGTATTGAATCCTCCAAACTTTATATTTCCTCCATCACTAGGAAGAGGACTGAAAAATGTAATTGATTTGTTGTCATAGTTTCATTACCTTTTATTGATCAGTGACAGAGTAAATAAGTTTTCAGTTATGAGGTTACTTGACTGGCTCTAGTGGAAGTCCACTTTCACCTAGCAGTTTTTAAAAATCAGTTAGTCTAGGAGTGTACATAAATAATCTCCTTCTGGAGCCCATGTGTTTATTTTCATTTTTAGTAGAGTAGTGTACATATCTCCCCATTTTCTTCAGTGAAAGTTTTGAGCTAGACTCCATAGCCCAATAGCTAAGGCACTTGAGCTGCGCATTCTTGGTAGCTCGTAGGGAGCATGCCATTCGCTATGGAGCCAAATTTTATCACATAATGTTTTCTGGAGTCGTATGTGTTCGTTGTTTGTATCTAGGCCTATAATTTTTTCGTGCCCCTCTCCTTTTTGCAGACCAAATCTTAATTTTTCCCCCCGTTTCGGCTTGTAAATAATTGTCTTCTTTCCCTTGTTCATTTGTGCTTCCTGTTTTTCCTTGAATATATTACCTGAGAGAAACCTTGGCCCCAATCCCCTCTATTTTTATCTGAGGGTGATCACTCGCCTCCTGTGTTTCAATCACGGGTATCCTTGTTTCCCTAATCCCACAACAAAATTGTTCAGGTCCTTGTTCACTTAGGCCTTAGCCTTGAGCATGAAGTGCAGCTTTCAGAACAATGTATTTCAAACTTGAATCGCAAGCAGCAGGCGATTCCATTTTGTGACGGTGGGGATTCCCTATGAATATTGTATTAGTGGCCCCTGGGTATTCAAGGTTTCATAATTCCACAAAGTATAGCGTAGTAAAAAGAGTCAAAGTCCCAAAGCGAGCACAAGAAGTTGATCTTAAAGAGGATAGGTGGCAGCTGATCCAAGAGTTCGAGGAAATGAGCTTTGATAGTTTCAAAGTGAGAAGTGCATAAAAGTTCCAGAGAGCCGAAGCCCAAACTATCGAAGCAATCGTGGACCATTGATCTCAAAATCAACAGGGAGTCATTGATCTTAGCGGTAGTGCCTCCTGAAGGACCCAAGTCCCAGAGTCTTGAAGGGGATCTTGGCCATCCGAATCCAGAATTCCACACATCATCAGATATGTCACTCCGGGAGTTTTACATCATGAGTTTTAAAATGAGAAAAGTGCCAAGGTCTCGAAGGCCCGAAGTCCCGAAGTGGCCAAAGTGCCGAAGTGACCAAAGTCCCAAAGTGGTTGAAGTGGTCAAAGGCTTAAAGTGAATATGAGCCTTTGATCAAAAATATCCACGTGTCGTCGAATCCATAGCTCTGGGTAAAAGCACATAAGGTAAGCAATATTTGAGTTTTAATTTTCTCAGAGCCCGGAGACCTGAAGTGGATCTCGGCCATCCAAATCCAGGAGCCACGTGTCGTCATATCCCTAGCTCCAATGAATTGGATTGGGGAAAATAAAGTTTGACTATTGAGAAGCCTAAAGCTTGGAGCCATGAAGGGATATCATTCATCTATATCAAGAGGGCCATGCATCATTAGATCTATGACTTCGGGTAAAAGAAGCTAAAGGCAGAGGAAGTTTGAGATTTGACTTTCTTGGAGTCTAGAGACCCGAAGTAATTCTCGATCGTTCGATTCAAGAAGACACACGTCATCAGATCGGCAGCTATGGGTAAAAGCACATAGAGGAGCCAAAGCAAAAGGAGCTAGCTCCAGAGCCCCGAAGCACCAACCTCATGGCAGCCATCGGCACATACATGTGGAATTCGTCTAGCGCTAATACATGGCACTCATTTCAAGCATTTTAGACATGCTTTCTGCCTATTTTAGAGTGACACATGTCACCTCTCCATCTACGACATATCAACATGGTCACATCAGGCCTCCACATTAGATCATCCTCCAACAAGCTGTTATTGTTCAACACAAAAAGTAGCGCCCCGTCCCAAGGCACACTTTTGGAAGATCCTAAAGTTGGTGGGCGATTAATATTGGGAGTGGTACTAAATCTAGAGGGTGCACTCAAATCTCAGATCAGGACCAAACCTATGGCCACAATCCATTGTGGGGATGCAACATGCTCGGGTGATATTTTTCTTGAGCGCTCCCACAATGAAAACCATGTTATGGAGAAAATGCTACATGGTGAAATGTGATGGATTGCAGGCCCAAAAGTTGTCTGAATCCAAAACTCTTTTGATGGCCTTGCAATCTTGTGTTTATGTGGCATCCTATCTGAGAACAACACGTGGCCACATCCCTGAGCAATAAGTCTCGTTCAATATCCAAGGAAAGGAAGTTAATGGAAGGCATGTTTGGTGTTTGAAACCTTGACTCATCCCATAAATGGAAGGCATGGAAGGCTCGGCCATGGGGACTGAACTATTAGCCTGTGGTACCCCTGTGGGCATCATTTCCCACAAAACCCATGCCGATATGAGCTCGCATATGACAGAGGAGTGTGTGTTCAGTCTAACAGAAGAATTTGCAGATGCAATGTTTTGAATGTAGTGATCAGATCACTCTTGGTAGTGGTGAATTGTTCTAAGTATAAATAAGTAGTTTTGATATTTTGTTAAGGTCATCATCTGGTTGAGCAGAGATCATTATTTTGTAATGTTTTGATGCCAAAATTGTTCTCTGGTTATGTACCAAATTTGAGAATTTCATGTTAATAGAAGTCAACTTCTTTTCATCTCTCTGTAAAAATTGTACTAAAACACTAGGGCATGGAGGATCCAGTCGAGGTTTTTTATGTTGTTGTAATATAGGTTTGATTACAGTGGTATCGTGACCAGTTTTAGTCAGCTCCCTTGTTATCTTTTTCTCTCTTACACTGAATGGCTCGGGCATGGAGGATCCATTCGAGTTGTTGTTGTTGCATTGTGATGTAGGTTTGATCATTGTGATGTTGTGACTGTGTTGCTTGGACATATTTCAGTGTTTGAAGATTGATCTCAAGAGTGATCTTGAGTCTGCATTGTTCTTCTCAAAGCTGCTTGAAATCTTGATGCTCATAGAAGTCTTGTTCACCTTTGTCACTAAGTCTTCCCTCTTATCACATTTAAACACATTCACTAACTCAAGTTAATGTGGCCCTCACTTCCCTGTGCATTTCTTGTCCATTTCCATGTTGAACATCATTCATATATTGAGTTTTGTCCATTGAATTCCACTTATATAAAACCAACATCCACCAAAAATTCTGATGGATACTGGGCTTATCCTCTCGCAATCTGAGGGTGACTCTCAGTGCTAACATTCTTGGCATCATTACCAGAGAACGAATTGAAGACATTTCCTTGGGATAGAATGACAAACAAGTTTTGATTCTAAAGTTACATCAGATATCAGTACCATTGAAGATTGCAACTTGCACTTGGCAACTCCACTATTTCAGTTGTGACTCCTAAAAGAAAACACATGAGGCTTACTTCATAGTTGCCTCTAGCTACACCTGAAGTTGACCCAGAGAAGATTATCAAGAAAGGAAATCTTTCTCGAGAAGGCTTTAGTTGTTGTCCCAGATTGAAAATCTCCCTTGGAGAACAATAATGACCAGATCTAGTATTTGATGGTGAACAAAGACCAGACACTTTCAGACTACATATCATTCACCTAGAGACTCCATGTTTAAATAATCCAGTGGTGAGTCCATTATTTTAAGAAGCCATATTTTCATATGGAAGCCATTTTGGATCGCAGGTTTGCTTCTTTTAATTTCTCTACTATTCCTAGTTTTCCATATATTGTTCCTACTATTGATGAATGGGGTGATTTTTTGCCCATATTTAGAGAATGTAAAGATGACAACCTTTCCGAGCATATCCATGATTTTCATGAACTCATGCATCAATGGGAGATACATCAATTTCTCAGCCATAGCTGGTTATCCACTTCCAATGTTGGATAGAAATGAATGGGATGGTTATCTTCTGAGATTCAGAGGAAGTGAGAATGACAATATCGGTAAGAACTTTTTCAATTTGCATAGATGCATGCTTGAGCATGAATTCGTTCATGAGGATGTCTTGATCAATATGTTCAAATTTTATTTGGAGGGAGATGCTCGTGAATGGTGTAAATATTTCCCTGTTGCTAGTATTCATTCTTTAAATGATTTTCATGATGCTTTCAATGCATATTATGAGAAGAGTTACCTATCACATCTTATTTTGGGTGAATTTTGTAAGAAGTTTTTGTTATACATCTAGTAGATGATAGAGTCATTCTCGTGTGATGAGTTTGGTGAATATCTGTTTAAAAGAGAAAGTAAGGACAAAAGCGATTATTTTGTAGTTGTGGATGTAATCTTTTCTCTTTCTATTTCCCAAGAAGAAGGCCTTCCTGATATGATTGATGATAGCGTTGATGATTGCATAGCCATAGCTGCATTATATTTTTCCCCTAGTACACCTGTTGTCTCAGATTTAAAAGAAGATATGGTTGTGGATGAGGATTCTTCTCTTTTCCTTCAAGAGGTTCCCCGTGATGTATTTTCACATGGTATTGAAGAGAAGAATCTAGAGGTATCTCATTTTCTTTTGAAAAATAAAAGAGTTGTGCACTCACCTATATTTGATGAGTATTCAGATGAAGAAGAGAAGATCCATACATCACGTTTTGTTGACTTGGGAAGCAACCATCTTGTGTATGACAGCTAGGAATCAGATTCTGATGTGGAAATCAGCCATCTTGGGTCTGTAGATGATATTCAATAGCATGTTAAAGAGAAGCATCCAGTCATTGATATACACAAAGAGATCCCTTGCCCTCATCTAGAATATTTTATTGGAGAAGACAAAGAAAACTTTGATCAACAACCTGCATCAAACTTTCACTCACCTGTTCTTGCCATAGACATTTAGCCAGAGGTGAGCAGCCATAAGACAGAGCATGTTTTTTGTTACCAACCCAGTAGGTTTTGTCACCTATTTTATGACACTATATGGTAGTACATGGAGTGGCATTTTTTCCAGGTATTGAATCCTCCAAAAATTTATCTTTCCTTCAACACTAGGAGGAGGACCGAAAAATTTAATCGATTTTCTATCACAATTTCATTATCTTTTATTGATCAGTGATAGAGTAAATAAGTTTTCAGTTATGAGTTTACTTGACTGGCACAGGTGAAAGTCCAAATTCACCTATCACTTTGTAAAAATCAGTTAGTCTAGGAGTGTACATAAATAAGCTCCTTCTAAAGCCCATGTGTTTGTTTTCATTTTTAGTAGAGTAGTGTACATATCTCCCCATTTTCTTTAGCTAAAGTTTTGAGCTAGACTCCATATCCCAATAGCTAAGGCGCCGGAGATGCACATTCTTGGAAAATCATAGGGAGCATGCCATCCCTGTGGATCCAAATGTTATCACATAATGTTTTCTAGGGTCGTCTGTGTTCATTGTTGGTACCTAGGCCTATAATTGTTTCCTGCCCCTCTCCTTTTCGTAGACCAAATCTTAATTTTCCCCCCCTTTCGTCTTTTAAATCTTTCTCTGCTTGCCCTTGTTCATTTGTGCATCCTAATTTTCCTCGAATATCTTAACTAAGAGAAAAATCGGCTCCAAGCCCCTCTATTTCTCCGAGGACAAGCACTCGCCTCCTGTTTTTCAGTCACTGGTCTCCCTGTTTTCCCAATCCCATAACAAAATTGTCTAGGTCCTTGTTCACATAGGCCGCAACCTTGAGCATGAAGCGTAGCTTTTAGAATAGTTTATTTCGGACTTGAGTCACAACCAGCAGGCAAGTCCATTATGTGACGGTGTGGATCCCCTATGAATATTGGATTAGTGGCCCCCGATTATTCAAAGTTTAAAAAATGCATGAAGTATAGCACAATAAAAAGAGATGAAGTCTCGAAGCGATCATGAGTCATTGATCTTAGAGAGGAAAGGTGGCAATTGATCCAAGCGTTCAAGGAAATGAGATTCTTGAGTTTTGAAGTGAGAAGTGCATAAAAATCCTAGAGAGTTGAAGCCCAAACTCCTAAAGCAATCGTGGACCATTCATCTCAAAATTAGCAGGGACCCACTGATCTTAGTGGTAATGCCTCCCGAAGGCTCGAAGTCCCGTAGTCCTGAAGGGGATCTTGGACATCCAAATCCATAATGCCACATGTCATCAGATCTGTCACTTCGGGAGTTTTACTTTGGGAGTTTTAAAATTAGAAAAGCGCCAAGGTCCTGAAGTGTCGAAGTGTCGAAGCGCCCGAAGTCCCAAAGTGGTCGAAGTGGACAAAGGCCTAAAGTGAAACTGAGTCATTGATCAACAATAGCCACATTTCGTCGGATCCATAGCTTTGGTTAAAATAACAGAGGGTAATAAAGATTTGATTTTTTATTTTCCCAGAGCCCGAAGACCCGAAGTGGATCTCGATCATCGAAATCCAGGAGCCAGGCATTGTCATCTCCCTATCTTCGATGAATTTTCTTGGGGAAAATAAAGTTTGACTATTGAGAATTCCAAAGCCCAGAGTCATGAAGGGATCTCAGCAATCTATCTCAGAAGGTCCACGCATCATCAGATATATGAATCTGGGTAAAAGCAGCTGAAGACAGAAGAAATTTGATATTTGACTTTCCCAGAGTTTGGAGACCCGAAGTAATTATCGGTCGTTCAATTCAAGAATACATGTGTCATGAGATCGCCAACTCCAGGTAAAAGAAGATAGAGGATCCAAAGGAAAATGAGCTAGTTCCTGAGCCCTAGAGTACCAAGTTTGTGGAAGCCATTGACATAGACACATGGAATTCATCTAGCATTGATACATGGCACTCATTTCAAGCGTTTTAGACATGATTTCTGCTTGTTTTTGAGTGACACATGTCACCTCTCCGTCCATGAAATATCAGCATGGTGATGCCATGCCTCCACATCATATCATCCTTTGAGAAGTTGTTATTGTTCAATGCCAAAAGTAGTGCCCCATCCCAAGGCACACTTTTGACAGATCCTAAAGTTGGTGGGATATTAAGCTTGTCAGTGGCACTAAATATAGCAGGTGTGCTCAGATCATAGATCAGGACCATACCTATGGCTACAGTCCATTACGGGGATACAACATGCTCGAGTGATATTTTTCTTGAGTTGTCCCGCAATGGAAACCCTGGTATGGAGAAAATTCTACATGGCGAAATGTGTTGGATTGTGGGCCCAAAAGAAGTATGAATCCAAACCTCTTTTGACAGCCCCGCAATCTCATTTTTATGTGGAATCCTATCCAAGAGAAGCACGTGGTCGTGCCCCTGAGCATTAAGTCTCATTCAATATCCGAGGAAAGGAATTTAATGGAAGGTAGGTTTGGTGGTTGAAACCTTGGCTCACCCCATAAATGGAAGGCATGGAAGGTTCGACTGTGGGGACTAAACTGTCAGCCCGTGGTACCCCTGTGGGCATATTTTCCTACAAAACCCATGTCGATCTGAACTCACATATGACATAGGGATGCACATTTAGGCTAATAGAAGAAATCGCATATGCAACGCTTTGAATGTAGTGATCAGATCACACTCTTGGTAGCGGTGAATTGTTCTCAGTATAAATAAGTAGTTTTGATATTTTTTTAAGATCGTCAACTGGTTGAGTAGAGCTCCCTATTTTGTAATGTTTTGATGCCAGAACTATTCTCTAGTTATGTACCAAATTTGAGACTTTCATTTTAATAGAAGTCACATTCTTTTCATCTCTTTGTAAAAACTATGCTAAAACACTCGGGCATGGAGGATCCAGTCGAGGGTTGTTATGTTGTTGCAATGTAGGTTTGATTACAGTGGTATCGTGACCAGTTTTAGTCATCTTCCTTGTTATATTTTTCCCTCTTACACTGAATGGCTCAGGCATGGAGTATCCAATCGAGTTATTGTAGCTGCATTGTAATGTAGGTTTGATCATTGTGTTGTTTTGACTGTGTTGTTTGGACATATTTCAATGTATGAAGCTTGAGATCAAGAGTGATATTGAGTCTGAGGTTTTATTCTCCAAGTTGCTTGAAATCCTGATGCTCATAGTAGTCTTGTTCACCTTTCTCACTAAATGTTCCCTCTACTCACACTTAAACTCATTCACTGACTAAAGTTAGTGTGGACCTCACTTCCTTGTGCATTTCTTGTCCATTTTTGTGTTGAACGTCATTCATATATAGAGTTTTTTCCATTGACCTCCACTCATATAAAACCAACATCCACCAAAACCTCTGATGGGTACTAGGCTTATCCTCTTGCAATCTAAGGGTGAATCTCAGTGCAAACACAGTCGAATCACTAGCTAACTAACCAATCTACAAACAACCAACAACAACCCTTTTACAATTATGTTCATCCCTATATATATCTAGGTTGTGTCTTTCATCTCGGTTTGCACGCTTCCTTGTTCTATTGCAACCATTTATTTTTTAGATGGCATTGTGTTGTCTTTCACAAATGATTTTTGTTTCTCCTCCTTGCTTTGTTGTCCAGCTTATTCAGAAGCTTGTGCAACTCGTGCTCAGTCAAGACTTGTGTGATTCCTTATCCCAAAAATGAAGGGCCCATCAGGGATAAAAAGGATAACAATAATGTTGGCAGGGGAAAAATGGAGAAGAAGAAATCAAAGTATTTGTGTAATTTATGCACAGAATACCACCCATATCACCTATTGCCTTGGCTTGTAGAAACCTAGAAGCTATTAATGCAACAAAAACCTGTTGTGTTGACGAACCCTTTTCCATAAGGGAGAATAATGGCTCAGGCTTCTGCATCCACAAGCATGGAAGGGGGCAGTCAAGGACCCCCCACACCTACCAATAAAAACCCGGACGAAAATATTTATATGATGAATGTTGAAGATCATTTATCAACCAGGACTTGATACTACAGAATGATAGAATATTCTGAGAAGGGAAAGGAAGACACTAACCCATCGACTCCTCTCCAAATTGAGAAGGAGGTGCGATAAACGATGACTCACATGCCTAAAGGTGTGTTTAAGAAGGCTTTTCATAATCCAAATGCGAGGGCCGTCAATAACTACTATGTTGTAGAAGATATGGCACAGACCTCTTGTGTGATGTCCACTCTGGAATTCCTCCAGA
Source organism: Picea glauca (assembly GCA_000966675.3). NCBI lineage: Eukaryota > Viridiplantae > Streptophyta > Pinopsida > Pinales > Pinaceae > Picea > Picea glauca. The sequence continues at coordinate 114,684 of JZKD02S0140204.1, read as the reverse complement.
TTTTCCCCTCGCAGAGAAAATCTCTATTGTCCTCCTTAGGAGAAACAAAGACTAGTAACCCAGGAGCGATTGTTTTTTATCCAACCAACTTAAATCCCCGTGTTCCTCACCACGTTTCATTTCATATAGTAGTGGCTTACACAATGAAATATTTTACATGGAACATTTTTTGTATAGTGGTTGATGAGGGTGCCTCGAATTGCATGATGCCACTAGCATGTTGGAAGTCCATGTGCCATCCTGAGTTGTCTCTGTCGCCTATGTTTCTTATGGATTTTGACAGTCGGTCATTTAGACCACACAGAATAACTGCTTCCTTTCCCATGCAGTTAGGGGGTAAAAATGTGTGTTTCGAATTTGAGGTGGTTGATGAACCTCTTGACTACAACCTGTTGTTAGGAAGAAGTTGGACTTATGTGATGCATGCGGTGATTTCTATGGTTTTTCGGGTCTTGTGTTTTCTACATGAGGGTCAGGTTGTGACCATAAACTAGTTGTCCTTCTCTCATCCTAACCCTTCATCGAGGGATTCCATGGTCCCGATGGTTGAAAATATGAAGCCTGGCACTGTCAACTTAGGTGTTTATTTGTTTCTATTGTTGATGGGAACCTTTGATTATGCGTCTCCTTCTAGCAATGTAAAGCTTATATCGGTTGTTCTCGACCAGCCGAGGGATGCAATTTTGCAAGTATCGTCAGTTTGAATGAGATAATTTAATGATATGTGGAATTTACCTTCCCCATTAGCCTTGATGGAAGGGATAGGGAATCATGGCATGGCCATGCCCTTATCCACAACTGAGGTTGCATACAACATTGTCCAACAAAATTTGGCCAACCCCGATCTGGCTCCCTCATAGGAGTTAGATCTAGTTCTGGAGCTTGTTTGGGCTCAGGATCCTCTTACCACTCAAGATACTTTATACTTCATCTTTCCCTCTGACGAGGCGATTCTCGAGGCAATGACCAGTCTTGATAGACCTTGGGTTGATCTACATCATAGATCTTACTTTCTTCCCGAGCTTAGGAGACTAGAGGCGGGAGAATGTTCTTTTACCATGAATGGAGCTAATCCTTGTCCTATCAATCCTCTGGCTATGCAAAGAGTTTATGTCAAGGCTAACATGGAAATAATTGATACAATGATTCCAATTGACATCTCCAAAACCCCTGGCATCATGGAGAATTTTTTCGTCGGAGCGGATTGCTCCCCTGAAGAGATTCCAACTTACAACAAGTTATTCAAAGAGTTTCACGACATTGTTTCCTGGTATTATGAGGAAATGATAGGCATCAACCCACAAATTGTCGAGCATGAAATCATGACTTATCCTGATGCCAAACTAGTCCAACAGAAGCTTTGTTTGATCAATCCTCAAAAAGTGGCAGCAATCAAGGCAGAAATAGAAAAATTGCTTAAAGACGATTTTATCTACCTTATCCAATTGATGGAATGGGTGTCGAACCCGGTTCTAGTTAACAAGAAACATGGCACAATTCACGTTTGTATGGACTTCTATGATTTGAATAATTTATTTCCTAAAGACAATTTCCCTATTGTGTTTATTGACCAGATTGTCGATGAATGTGTGGTTTGTGAAGTCTTTTCGTTCATGGATGGTTTTTTGAGATACAATGAGATTCAAATCATACCTGATGACAAATAGAAAACAACTTATATTTTTCCTTGGGGTACCTTCATGTATAGTAAGATTCCTTTTGGCATGAAGAATGATGGAGCCACCTTTCAGTGCACCATGTCATTTTCTTTTCATGACCTCAAACACATAGTCGACGCATACCTTGATGATCTAGCATCATGTTCTCACAAGAGATCTGATCATCTTGCCCATCTTCGAGAGATGTCGTTACTATAGTATTTGCTTGAATCCTAACAAGTGCAGTTTCTATGTGACTTTAGGTCATCTTTTAGTTTTCATTGTACTGACAATAGGGATCATGGTCGATCCTTTCAGGGTTGAGTCAATAGTTCCACTGCCTCCCCCTTTCATGATACCCCAGCCCCAAAGATTACAAGCGAAAGTGAATTTTCTTCGATGTTTTTTCACGAATTACATTGATATTACTAAAGGGTTTATGTGTCTTTTTAAAATAGGGGTTCCATTTTGTTGGGATGAAGCTGCTCAACGCTCCTTTGAAGCATTGAAATGCACCCTGAAGTCTACCCCTTTGCTCTGGCCTCCTAATTATAATAGATATTTCTTGTTGTATTTGGTTGTTGCGGAGTCGACCATGGCATGGTCTTGGTTCAAGAAGATTATATGCTTGAAGATTACCTTATATATTACCTTATCCAAGGCCTAGTTGGACCGAAACTCAACTAATCTCACATTGAGAAACTTTCCTTGGCGGTTATCCATGCTGTCCAATGGTTTCGTCACCACATTTTTCTTCGCAAGACCATCATCATCATCATTTTCAAAACTTTCCAATATGTGTTAACACGAAGGGTCATTGGCAGAAATATCAGTATATGGATAGTCATCTTACAGGAATTTGAATTGGATTTTGTTTCTACGAAATCCAAAAAGTCATTGGTCTTTGCCAAACTCATTTCATAACTTCTGGTCGAGTCTAGTGATATCATGCTTGGAGAATCACCTATTAATAGAGATATTTTTCTAATTTCATATTTAGACCCCTAGTATGGAGATATACTTATGTATCTCTAGACTTTGAAGTGCCCTGGTTCTACTTCTCGCGATGAGTGTTGATTAATTTGACATTAGGCGTGAAACTATATTATCCTCAATGACACTTTGTATCGTCGAGGTGTAGATTGCATTCTTTGGTGATGTCTTACCCATGAATAAGCAGAGATCATTTTGAATGACTGTCACATTGGATCATGTGGTGGTCATTTGTCTGGGTTGGAAACAACCCAAAGTATTCTACATGCATGTTACTTCTGGCCCTCGTTAATCAAAGACTATGTAGAGGCAGTTAAGAAGTGCCACCCATGCCAGATATTATGTCGGAAGATGCAGGCACATCCTGCTCCTATGTTTTTGGTCATTGATGTTGGTCCTTTCACTAAGTGGGGGATTGAATTTACTACATGTCACCTGAATTCAACCAAGGGGCATCGTTACATCATTGTAGCATTATACTACTTCACAAATTGGGTCGAAGATGTGCCAATGTTTAGCAATGATGATGAAACAATGATTTTTTTCATCTTTAATCAGATAGTAGCAAGGTTCAATATCTGTAAGGAGATTTTCACTGACCATGGAAGTCACTTCCAAAATAAAATGATGATTGAATTAATGTCAAATATAAGGTTCAAACAAGAAAATTCATCTCCTTATTACTCGCAAGTGAATGGTCAGGTTGAAGCTGTGAATAAGTTTTTCAAAACTATTATTTAGTGGATGATCAATTCATCCAAGTTGAATTGGAATTTGATGTTGTATTCAACATTGTGGGCCTACCAAACGTCTATGAAGACTGCCATCATTTTTTCACTCTTTCAACTCGTATACAGGTTGGAAGTAGTCTTACCTATTTAATGTCACATTCCTTCTTTAAATTTGGTAGTGGAATTACTACAAGACACTTCACCACTTGATGAACGCCTTCTATATCTTGAGCAAATCAATGAGCAACATCGTGTTGCATCCTTATCCAATGAGGCACATAAGCAATGAGTCAAGTGTCAGTATGATCGGTCCATTCGTCCTTGGATTTTCTCCAAAGGCAATCTTGTCCTAGTCTATGATGAAGACAAAGATCCCCTAAGGGCAAGCAAGTTCAAACCCATGTGGTTCACACCATTCATTTTGAAAGAGGTCTTGGAGAAGAGAACTTACCATCTGGTTGATTTTGAGGGAAATGCCTTGGTAGAGCCTAGAAATGGGATCTACCTTAAGAAGTACTACCCTTAGGTTGGTCACCTGGGTGACTTCTTGTGTATATGTATAGCCTCTTATACATTTTTTGTCATTTTTTGTTTTGTGGACATGTAGTTATTTATGTCCTCTTTTTCACTATGGCAGATGCCAAGTGAATCAGAGGTTTATTTTGGGTTTGCGGATGGCGCTAGTCAACACATTCAGAGGCTTTCTTCTGCAACTTAGGTGATTTTCACACCTAGAAGCCAGTTTCTATCTTCTGGAGGTATTTGTCTAGGCCAAGCAACAAACAATGTTGTCGAGTAAAGTGCAATAATAGAATTTTTTCATGACACTTTGTCACATGGAATTTCTCTCCTCCAGGTCTACCTAAATGCTCAACTGGCTATGTCCCAGTTAAATGGGTTTTACCACGTTTATGATCGCACTCTACACCGAAGTTTTCTTAGGGTACATCTCTTATAATGATCTTTTTATTACATTACATATATCCATGTTCCTAGGAGATTCAATCATCTAACAGATACTCTAGCTAATCAAGTTTTAGATTGGCGTGTTGCTCACATATAAATAGAAAATCACACATATACACATGTAAATACATTTGTAAAAATGTCATCCATGTGACAAGAAAGATGTATATATATATATATATATATATATATGTCCAAAAAATAGTGTTATGAGTACATAGGTGGGCATGAAAGCCTCAAAAGTCAATCTGTCTACATCGTTGGGATTATGCCCTCAAAAAATACATATGATACAAAAAGTTCCCTTAGAACATCAATGGTCTAGTGTTATATAAGGATGAGGCCTATTGGCCCTACTATAATTTACAAGGACATTCACAAGATGATCGAACAATTGGACCCAAGTCTGAGACACCCCTACTACATGTGGTTGCATAGCTAGGGGGAGATCCTTGATCTCGGCCATAGGAACGACACAAGTAAGCATACTGAGGTTGTGCTCCACTCGTTGAAAGACTATGTCAGCCTCTCCAGATGGTGGTCCTCCTACAGCTATTGGTCCTCCTATCATTGTTGATCTTGCCTCAGGTCGAGGACATCGTCGAGTCCTAGCGAAGTCTGTTGGTCGAACAGGCCCCACATATGTACATAACAGATACATGAGTCATTTCTCTATAAACACATAAAAATGATATATACAAAACTTAAAAATTAAATAAAATTTAAAATATATGTTACCTATCTCTCCTTGCTCCTTGTCGGGAGGCACAGGCATGTCAGGGTTTTCGGTGAAGTTGATCCTTACATATGGGTAATCCTCGATCACTAGGATCTGACATGCCCACTAGTCAAAAAACTTGTCATCAAAGGCCTCTATGCTCCTCCCTCCACCATGTCTAGGCAACAACGCTTCCCACCTCCCCCATATTGTCTCTCTGGGACTGAGATTGGGCACCCTCTCAAAAAAGGAGCACAAGATAGTACCAAACCTAAAGTTCTTGTTGGTATGTCATCACCACTCTATAATTTGTTTCTTCATGCATACAAGCATGGTAGTACTCCAGTAGAAAATGGTGGCCTCCAAGCACTGAATGACATAATTCATATGTTCCCAGGAGGGCTGATGAAGGTTTGCAGATCCATTAATCCACCAAATCAAAAGTAATATCACAAATAAAGAAAGGTTAGTGATCTTTTGGATTGTCACTTGAGAACCAAACTTCTCATTTTCAACCTCAAAATACATTTGAACGTAGTCCTCAATCTTGAAGGGCCCTGGAGGAAAAGTCCTCAAGTTGACTGGTTCCCCTCTTCTCGAGAGACCAGTCAAAAAATAGATATCCTTTGTGGTTGGGGTCAGTGATTGACCCTCTAGCATGAATGCCTCAACATCAGGATGCCAATACTCCAAAAGAGCATTGAGAAACCTCCTTGGTTGTGCCCTCATAAATGGACACTAGAAGAACTTCCATAATCCACACTATTTCACTGCAACAATAGCCACAAGATCATCCTCCTCGACCAAGATGTCAAGCTCCTCATTATCTCTCTCTCTCTAGTGAAAATACATCCTGTTACATGGAAAAAATAGAGAGGAGTCGGTGCTTTCTTTTTATTTTTTCAAAGTAGAATATGGTGTATGTGGGTCTCTTTTCACACAGTCACGTATGTACGTGGGTTGTTTAGTATTCTACCTGAGTACAAATGCGGGATGGCCTTGGACAACCTGCATACACATAAGGCCTCTCTTTTTACAAGAGCACACCCCATCCAAACACAAAAATAAAGCATAAAGGAAGTATTGAATTGCAAGTGTAGGTTTTTTGTACTTACTTGGTCCAAACGAAAGATTGTTTCATCCACTAAATCTCCCAGAATCCACTCTTTTAGCAAAGGGGTATTTTGACCTTTTGGTTTATTTTCAAATTGCAATGGTAAAAATGAGCTATCCACTTCTATTTATAGACCTTTTTGGCCACTTTTGCCCATTTTTGGCCCCCTTTGTCTTTTTTCCTAGCTTGGTGATCACTCGTTTTCACTTCTGAGTTTTCTATTGATCGTTCCGGTACTCTTTTCCTTTCGGTTTGGTGATTTTTTTGGATTGGTCACATTTTTTGGTATCCTTTGGTAAAAGCCATTTTTTCTGACGTTTTTGTATATAAGTTAGAATTTCATTCCCACTTTCTGCATCTCATCGTATTTTGTGCTTTACCATAGGATCCACCCCACCAAAGTGCAACAAATAACCTTCATTAATGCTTTAGAAGTGTCATAATTAGGTGGTAGAGCCTACCTTTACATGGATGCCTTAGGTAGATCCTTTGTTGCATTTTTGGCATCCATTTTGTCAGTTGTGACTATAGTCTTGGGATTCCTTGTTAGTCTTGTCATGATTACATATTGAAGCCTCATTCTTTTGTTCATCATCATCATAGGCCTTACCCTCGGGACTCCCTAATGAGCATGCTTTGTTGTCTTTCAAGCTCGCTTTGAAATTTGAAAGCAACATCCAACGAGACTGTATTTATTCTTTTCAATATTAACTGAGAAAAGTATCCCATTGGAGTCTTCTTTAATCCATTTTTAGACTCTCTAAAAATGAAAATATTGTCGAGCGAACTTGTTTCCCTTCATGCTCACAAAACTTAAATTTGAAGGCACATCTGTCTGACTATAGTTTACCCCTTTTTTGTTCTGGAATGCTAATTTTATGAATAAAGGTATGCTCTAGGAACTTTGGTTCACTAAAAGAGTATTATTAGCTATAAGTTTAACCCTTTTTTGGGCCTAAGGGACTAAATCTTTGAAAAAGGAACATTCTCCTTGGTTTTGGTTTATCACCTTTTTCGAGCCTTGGAGATTGCTTACGAAAAAGGAACCCCCTCGAAGTCCATGGTTAAGCTCTTTTCAGACTCCCTAAAATTGAAAAGATCGTTAAGTGACCTTGTTCCTTCACACTCGTTAAATTTGTCCAGAAGAACATCTACTAGCATGAGTTTAACCCTTTTTCCAGCCAGTAGATTATAGTGGAAAAAGGTATGCCTTGAGAGATTCATCTCGCCGGGAGAGTTCTCCTTGGTTATTTTTATACTTTTTTAGGCTAAGGAGATTAAACTCAGAAAAAGGTTGTGAGTCCATAGTTAAGTACTTTTCAGACTCCTTAAAATTGAATATATTGTTGAGTGATCTTGTCTTTGTCACACTTGTTAAAATGTTTTTGAATAGACGTCTTTTTGGTGCAAGTTTAAACCTTTTTTGAACCTTCTAGACTAAATATGAAAAAGGTACTCCCTGGAGTCTTATTTTTCATTTTTTCAGATTCTCTAAATGTGAAAAAATATTGAGCTTACCTTCTCTGGGCTTGTAAAAAAAATTACATAGAAGGGGTCTCCATGTGTCATGCTTAATCGCAATGCGAGTCTCATCTTTGCATCTTTGGAAAAATTTAGGCTCCATGTTTCTCTCAATTGAAACTATGAAGCATTCCTTATACACAAGCCTTGCATCATTTCTTTCCTCTGTGACCTGACTCCTTGACCCATGGAGGAATTTTTCTCGAGTGTCCTTATCCTATACATGTCTCCTTACCATGAGCATTAGTGTTTTCTATGTTCTAGGAACATGTTTGCTTGCTTGCGACACTCGTTCCTCCTTTGTAATGTAGCATTATTTTATTCTTTTTCAATCTCTTTAAAAATTGAAAAAGACAAAAAAAAACAAATATTCCAAAAAGAGGGGATGGGAAATATACATTCTTTTTTCAACATCAAAGATAGTCACCCTTGGACTAAGCACATCCTTTTGTTTGTTCGTCAATCATTGGGATCTAGTATGACCTTAGGAATTTGTTCTCGCTACATAGATATGTGTCCTCCTCCATTTGGTTACTCTTCCAGACATATGGAGAGTTTGTGGTGCCTCCTGCATTACAAACTTGTGTCAATTTCATGTTGCTTGAGTCTGATCATCTTTCGTGATTTTTTCCAAGGGAAGTTTTACCCAACCTGAGTCAGCTTTTCTGTATTTTGTCTCTTGAATTTCATGAGTCAACCATCCTGAGAGTCCATTCAAGTTTATATTTGAAATCGATGAAGTTATCTAACTGATCATCAAGATCCTCCTGTATTTTCTCGACGGATTATCGAAGACCTCAGGGTAGTGAGTTATACACTCCCATTGTACTCCTACTTGAGTTTTTAATATCTTGAAGTTGTTTCTCAAGCTATGAAGAACTCATCTCTAGCCATAGGAACCCCTAGCTTCTTGAAGATACATATTGTACTTGTATATATTCGACTAATTTTGAGATGTAGATCCATTGCGTATTGCTCATAGCTACACTTTATATAGTTATATGACATTGATCTTCAATGTATTTGATTGGAATCCATGATCCAGTTAATCTCAAGCATGGGTATGCCCGCCTCAGAGACACAATTGTTGTTTTGTAGATGGCACCTCCTGAACTCTGGTGCTGGGCTCACTTGATTTTGTGCATTGGTGAAGATGTTGTAATGTATTTTATCCATCAATTTTTGTTTTTACCTCATACATTAGGGGGCATCTATTATAGCCCTAAAATGACCTACTCATGCATACATGGCATTGGCCCTCTTACTTGCATAATTTTCCAAATCACTATTAAGGATCTCTACTTAAAAAACCAATTTTTAGAGCATGTACGTGCCCTGCACCACTACATCCTACGTACATGCACTTTTTGCATGATAGAAATCCCACATATATATGCTTGCAGCACAATACATACCTTGTATATACCTCCAAAAGTTGTAAAAATTAAAAAGTTGTAAGGAATTTGGTGGAATTCACGGGCTATTGGAGGTTTCCCAACCAATTCACCTGTTATATCCCATCCCCCAACTGAATAACCATCCTTTTTTCATATAAAAGAAGGATTTGGGGCCTCATTTCACAACCAAGCATAAGAACGGTGAAACTCTGCCCAATTTAACTTCCCTTCCTTTCCCAAGCATTTGCTACCTTTTGTGATTTACTGCCTCAACACTCCCTCTTCAACCCCTTTTATTCCATCTAATCCATTCACTTTCTTTGAGGTGATTAGTAGATTATGAGAACAGGATTATTGAAGGTGCACTTGGAGCATTATAAAGAGGATCCCGAACCATGTTCACAAAATGGTGGATGAAAAGGATTGTAAGCTTCAGTCTTTGTTTGATGAATAAAAGAATCTCTTTTCCCTATCCCAAATGATGATGTTTTATGTATTCTCTTTGATTTATACATAACATTTCATTTCTAACCCTAATTCATGAATGGAAATAACATGCTTGTAGCCCTTGTATTCTTGTTCTTGCATGCATGTCAACTTTGGGAGGATACTTGTAGTCTTTGGAGCTACAGATCTTGAGGAGATCATCGCAAGACATTGGATAAAAGGTACAATTGCCGATCTTCTCTTCTACTTCTTTATGTTCATTTATTTTTGTATGTTTGTGGTAGTGTAGAAACTAGGTTGACTTTTAGACGGTCATTTTCTCTATCTATATTCTAAACCCTGGTATAGTTATAGGGGGATTTTCCCACTAGAAAAAACATGACCATGGTAGAATATGAAAATACGTTCTTGGGAATTTTAAAGTATGTAGGATTTATAAAGGATGAGAAGTTGAATATATAGAGGTTCTTAAGTGGATTTCCATCATTTTATAAAGATAATATTCTATATGATGAGCCCAAAACTTTGATAGAGACCATCAACAAGGATAAGTACCTGTATGAACAAGGAAAGGGAAGAGAATCCTTACATAAATCTTGGAAGGACAAGAAGAAAGATAAATATTATTAGAGAATGAATGGATCTAAACCTCCTTTCAACATAAACATCCCTAATGAAAATCAACAAGATCATTTTTCTAAGAACAAATCCAAGAAAGAATACTTAGAAAAGATGGCAAGACCAACAATCGAATGTTGGGGATGCAAAGAATACTATGTGTACAAGGATTTCCCTCAAATAGGAGATAAAACAAAGACTATGCACAATATCCAAGAGGATATAACAGTAGAAGACATGGGAAAAAGTATTCCAAGAATATATGCAACCTTAGACGATCGACAAGAAAAATACCAATCCAATATGATTGAAGTGGAAGGTAACATAATTAATCAAAATGTTTCTATTTTAATTTATTTAGGAGAGATTCAATGTTACATCGATCCTAAAATAGTGGAAAAATTAAATTTGGATAAAAGTAAGATTGAAAAATACAGTTTGGTTCAACTATCCATTGGAACCAAAAAAAGGATCAATGTGACTATTGAATGTTGTCCAATAAATATAAATGAAATAAGTACTAATTCTAATATAAATATCATCCCATTAGGATCTTATGATATCCTAATTGGAATGGATGGGTTGGACCAACATCATGTTGTCCTAGATTTTTATAACAAGACATTTACATGTCTTGATGAAGAAGGAAAACAAAGCACTATGAAAGGAATTACAAGACCCATTTATATAAGGGAAATGCGAGGATTACAAGTTAAGAGATGTTTTAGAAAAGGTTTTCAACTGTATGCAGCTCATGTGGAGGATCCAAAAAATACAAAAGGTCCATGCCTTGAATATTTTTTAGTGTTGCAAGAGTTTGAATATGTATTTTAAGAAATACCAGGATTTCCACCAAAGAGGAAAATATATTTCTCTATTTATTTAATACCAAAAGTTGCCCCATTATCAAAAACTCCTTACAAAATGAGTGCACTAGAATTAAAATAATTAAAAATGCACCTGGAATAATTGTTGAAGAAAGGGTACATACACCCAATTGTTTCACGTTGGGGAGCGCCAATACTCTTTGTCAAAATGAAGGATGTAACATTGAGACAGTGTATTGACTTTAGATAGCTTATTAAATCCATTGTGAAGAACAAATACCCTATACCAAGAATTGATGACCTCTTTGATAAACTAAGAGGGGGAAAGATATTTTCCAAGATAGACTTGAGATCATGATACCATCATCTAAGAATCAAAGAAGAACACATTTGTAATACAACCTTTAGAACCAGGCATGGACATTATAAATTTGTAGTGGTGTCATTTGGGTTGACCAATGCACCAGCTAGCGTTATGTTCTTAATGAATGGCATAATAAAAAATTATATGGATAAATTTGTCATTGTATTCTTTGATTCCATATTTATTCTAAGTCTGATAAAGAGCATGAAAAACACTCGAGGTTGGTGTTGCAAGTGCTAAGGGAACATCAATTGTATGCCAATATTAGTAAGTGTTCTTCAACTTCTTTTTACCATGATAAATTCCATTATTAGGGACACATTATTTCAAAAGAAGGTATAGCAATAGATCCTGAAATGATTGAAGCCATTAAGGGATGGCCATCACCAATAAATGTTTCATAAGTCAGATCCTTTATGGGATTAGACGGATACTACAGGAGATTTATAAAAGGATTCTTTAAAATTGTTCATAACATCACTTCTTTACAAAACAAGGGAATTAAATTTGAATGGACAACAAAGTGTGAAGAAAATTTGAATTTGTTGAAATAATTACTTACTAGTTCATGTATTTTAAATATTGTTGACCCAAATGATATTTTTATGGTATGTACATATGCATGCAAGGAAGGACTTGGTGGAGTTCTCTCTCAAAATGAACATATCATTAGTTATGATTCCATAAATTTTAAATAACATGAGAGGAATGATGTCACACATGATTTGGAGATTGCTACCATAGTTCATGCATTGAAGATGTGGAGGCATTATCTCATAGACCATAGTGGTCTGAAATATCTTTTTGAACAACCAACTTTGAATACCAGGGAGACAAGATGAATGGAATTTTTAAGTGAGTATGAATTTGACATCAATAATATCAAAGGAAAAGAAAAGAAAGTTGATGATTCACTTAGCTGAAGGATACATCTCATGCATGCCATAGCCATTAATATACACTAGTCATATTTGAAGAGAAGAATTTTGGATGTTTTTGTCATAGATCAACATTACATATAAATAAAACAAATTTTACAAGAGGAATATGTACAAAAAATAATTAAAGAGTATGATATTAAGGAATATAGATTACTTATGCATGAAAAGAGAATTATTTTCTTATCTTTGGTGAACTTAGGAATTTTATACTAAAAGAAATGCAAATTGTTCCATATGTCAGACATCCATGCTACCAGAAAACAATTGCAGCAGTAAGAAGCCAATTCTTTTGGCATGGTATGAAGAAGGATGTTGTTGAACACATCGCCAAATGCATTGAATGTTAGAGAGTGAAAGTTGAGCATGGACACCCAACTGGTTTTCTACAGCCATTTCCAATTCCAGAGAAGAAATGTGAAGTGGTAAACATTGATTTTATCACTAGTTTTTGCAAAAAAACAGGGCAACATGATTCAATAATGGTAGTGGTTGAAAAAATGACAAAGGATTCTCATTTTGTGTCTATAAATATGACTCATACAACAACTAATATTACATAAATTTACATGAGGGAAATTTCTAAGTTGCATGGGATACATAAGGCAATTTTTTCAGACATAGACAAAAAGTTTAATTCAAATTTCTAGAGGGGATTATTTAAGGAATTTGGTACAAATATAAATTATAGTACATCATACCATCCAAAGTCATATGGGTGGATAGAGAGAGGTAACCAAGTGATTGAAAACACATTGAGAATGTATATGATGGATAATCCATCTAAGTGGAAGGATTACTTACATTTGGTTGATTTTTCCTATAATGATGGGTATCAAGTTTCATTGAAGATGAGTCCATTTGAATATTTGTATGGTAGAAAATGAAATAATCTAGTGAGTTGGGATAACCCTGCAGATAGTGTAGTACTTGGGATAGAGTTTCTCAAGGATATGGAGGACCATATGGTTAAAATTAAGTAGAATTTGAAGGCAGTGCGAGATAGACAAAAAATTTATGCAAATAAGAATAAGACTGCTAGATAATTTAAAGTGGGAGAGAAAGTGATTTTGAAAGTGAATCCCAAGAAGAGATCATTGAAGTTGGGAAGTTGTACAAATCTAACAACTAGATTTTTTTGTCCATTTGAGATATTGGAAAAAATAATGCCAGTTGCATACATGTTTGGATTTTTTGCATGCATGAATGTACATAATGTATTTCATGTCTCTTTGCTGAAAAAGTATGTACATGATCCTAACCATGTTATTGATTGTAATTTGATTTAGGTGGAGCCATAAGGATACTTTCATGTCCATCCTGTTCACATATTGGACAAAAAATTCAAAATGCTATAGAATCAATTCATATCATTGGTAAAATTTCTGTGGAGATGATATGGTCCATGACTTTTTGAAGAATTTTTAAATTTTGGTTTATGTTTTGTACATGCACTGAGGACAATGCCAAAATAAGGGGGATGGGAATTTAATACCTTGGTTTTGAGTCCCCATTTTGATACTGTATTTTTTTTATTTGGTGAAAGGCCTAAGTTCCCAAACAATTAAAAGAGGTCTAAGCACCCAAAAAATTAAAAGAGGTCAGAGTGCCCAAGAAATATAACACTTTGATCATTATTAATAATAAAATACACCATTGGTTGCAAGACATACAATCACTAGAGTTATAGGGGATATGATTCCATGAGAGAGAGGGATAAAGGGGCTAAGTCTTCATATTATATTTTATTTACCCATATTGAAATTTTAGAGAGAAAGAGGTAGTTACATGAGCTTCTTAGGTAAAATTTCATGTGATTGTTTATTTCATGCATTTTCATAAACACCTTTTGTGGGTCATTTGGGGGGTTGTTCCTCATTGTTCACTCATTAAATTATTCACACTCCATTCATTGTTTTTCTCATTCATTATTCCTCATTCGTTCTTGTTCTTGGTTGGGGCATGAGGATGAATTACGGAAGAAAGAAGCCATTTTTTTCTAGTTGTAGTAATTACTAGTGTATTCCATCCATGAAATGGTGTCTGTATGCTTGAAATGCATTGGGATGTGATAAAACTTGTTCACAATTGTGAATCATGTGAGTCCCAGTAGGGAGATTCTTGACCAGATGCACTAGATCCCTAGAAAGAAGTGGAGAAACTGAGGGATTTCATGGAAGAGAAGGGGTTTCATTGTCATTGGTTAGTGTAGGATGGAGAGAAGAGAATTGTTTTACTTTGGATTTTTGTGTGTGGATGTTAAGAAATATTTCCCCTAGGGTCAGGATAAATCTCCCTTGGATTAAAGACCCCTATATCAAGACAAAAAAAAATACAAGTGGACACTAACATCCCTCTGAACTCAGTTTAACCAATCATAAAACAAGAGGGAGAAAGGGAATGATGTGCCTCTTTTCAAATTTTTTCCTTGTTTCTTCCAATCCGAGCTTGATCTCCAAAATCCATGGAAAAACTTGATACCTACAATAGGAAACAAAGAGAAATGACTATCTCCTACTCTAGTTTATTAGGTCAAACAAATTCATCTACGAAGATTGAAGGAACAAAAAACAAGAACATGCAAGAATACACACACTTGAAGGAAATAGGACAAGTATATTCAAATGAGAACCAAAAGGAAAACACTTATAGACCATGGTTGTTGTAGCACAAACCTCTCCATGCTCTCCTCATCCATCCCTTGCATGAATCTACCAAGATCAAAATGATGATACTCTGACTTATTACTTCCTCCCTTTACCTTGGAAAGCCCTCAATATATAGGCTTGAGAGGCACAAAAACCATGAGAAAATGAGGGATATGGTTGAGGATATGGCTCCTTGAGCTTGGGATATAATATTAGGATGAATCCCAAACATGAGGGTTGAACATAACCAAACCCATCTCGAAGAGTTATCCCATAGATTAAGGTGGACAAGATCCCCTCTTTCTCTCAATAAGAATGGTGCTCCCCCAAGTGAGAGACAGGACACCACCCTAGAAATGACACTCCCCTATTATGGAAGAGGGGGAACCATGTCACTCCACCAATATGGCTAGGTGGATACACCCTTC
This sequence comes from Picea glauca, assembly GCA_000966675.3. Classification (NCBI taxonomy): domain Eukaryota; kingdom Viridiplantae; phylum Streptophyta; class Pinopsida; order Pinales; family Pinaceae; genus Picea; species Picea glauca. The sequence goes on along the minus strand of JZKD02S0140204.1, from coordinate 99,316 downwards.
ATAAATGCTAAAAGATGGGTCAAATTTTCTAAGGAAAAAGTGTGTTTTGACCTAGAAATGACAGGTTTCCTCCTCCCATATGACTTATGGGTCATGGAAAAATATTTTAATGGTGTCAAGGGGTGGAGACACCTCACAAAGTGAATGTGACACTTGGGAAGGTGCATACAACACTTGAAATAGTGCATGCATCACTTACCAAGGTGCATACATCACTTTGCGACACTTTCAACACTTACAGTGTGAAACTCAAGTCTGAAATTTTGATGTGTAATAGATTCCATCTAAAGTGTGAGGTCAAAAGAGAAATGGATAGCCAAAACAATTTATATATTCTTCAATGAAATGGTGTTGGAGTGGGAGAAAATGGAAGAAGTTACAAACAATCATCGAATAGTATTGATATATGTTCCATTTCCGAGGCAGGAATACCTATGCTCAGAATATGAGATGACTCAAAGCATGGACGCCAACCAATACATTGTGGATCCCTCCATGACATGAACTGATCGCAGCCATGGAAAATACACAGTGGAGCTACGAGATGAAAAGAACATATCCATAGACCAATACAAAGTGGATCTATGTGAATATATATATATATATATATATATATATATATATATATATATAAGATTTCCAACATGGTGATTATACTAAAATGTTTTACATGCTCAAATTTTCTCCATCGTAGCCTGGGTAAAGCACATAATAAAGTGACTTCCCAACCCAAGGTCTTCATGTTGATCTCAATGTGGTTAAAATCTAGCCATGTCAATTATATGATTTGATGTCGAACATGATAGAAACCTCTTGATTACCAGTCATTTATGTAAACCATTAATAAGTGTGAGGGAAATTACCAATGATGTTAATGACTCCCAAGGTACCCTAGTACATTCGAGTGAATGTGAATAAATGATATGAGGTCAAACATTCATGGAATCATCTGATCAGATGTTGATGATGTAAACCTACTGTCAGAATTGAGAATTCCTACCATTGAGGCATGCAATTCCCAAGGTACTAACTAGTTTCTAAGTCTCATTTCCAGATAATGTGTTGAATTCGATAGGAAAGGACTCGTCGAACGAGGGGCTTGATGTATCCCCCATCATTGACATGAAATTGACATAGGAAAGTGATGTGAGATGGTGAATTGAATGAGTATGAACTGACATAGGAAATGGAAACTAGTGATACTGCAGATGGATGGTTTGAAGTGAAAATTCCCTTGAAGATTATGAAGCATGACAACTGATTTGGAAGCATTGAATCGATGAGTACCAAGAACATAATGTGACAACAATAAGAACACTCTTCTACTAGAATGAAAAATTATTGTGATACATGGAATTGGTTTGAATCAGAGACAAGAATATTACCCAACTGTAAGATGAGACAGAAACAGGTGCCATGTTCAAGGGAGACAATAGCTTCCGTAAAGGATTCTAAAAAGCTTGACCCACTTCCTTCAATTTTTCCCCCATCCAGTTAGATGAGTACTAATTTATTTTTTAATGAGCTTGAGGAGGGTAACAAATTCTCATTATAGCTCATCCTTTGGATGTTTCCCTTGAGATATGTTTAATGAACCTAAGGAAGGAGGGGTTCAATAACATTTGGGTCCTGGAGATTGGACTCACATAGGTCCTTCAATGAATAATTTTATGAGCCTAAAGAAGGTAAAATCGATGGTTTTTCACATTTAGAGAGTTTGAAAATAACTAAAAGACGACTCCATGGTCGAATTTTTCATAAAGTTAACCTCTCAAGCCCGAAAAAACTGTAAAAAAATATAGGGGAGAACTCTTCTAATCATGCTTGATTAGAGTAGTCCTTTTTTGTAATTAGTCTTGTGAGGATGAAAAAGAGACAAACTACCACTCAAAATATTCCCTTTCAAACCTTTTAACAAGTGTGAAAGGAAGCAAGATCACTTGACAATCTTTTCATGTTTAGGGAGTCTGAAAAGAGCTTATAGGAAACTTGATAACCTATTCTCATGTATTAATGAGCATGAGAAAGAATAAATATTGAGCTTGAAACTTCCCAACGAAATTTCCAAAGGTTTCGAATGAGACCTATGGATAGTTGGTACTTTTACCCCAGGTGCGTGATGGAAGCTAGTGGATTTTCTCTAGCATGATGTCTAGAAGCTAGAGATCTAGCCCCTCAAGCTTTGTTTCATCCAATGAGGCTTAATTTGTCACCAATTTCTGTACCAGGTGGAGAAAAAGGGTCAAAATACAAAGGAAGATGAAAAGAAGGTTATGCTACAAGATCTAGGGAAAGACTCAACTCAACATATACAAGATATGGTGAAAGACTCAACTGAACAGGAGAGATGACGATTTCATTTTTTAACGAGTTTGACATAGAAAAATAACTATGCTTGTCACCTCTGGGTTCGATTCCTAGAATTTTGTTTCATTTTTTAAAAATCTTGTCTTAGAGAAGAAAACTATGCTTGCAAGGTAGGTTTCATTTTTACACAAGCCTGAAACTAGAAAAACTATGCTTGAGGCCCTTTGTTTCAATTTTTAATGAGCTTGACACAAAAAAAAGGAACTCTACTCTAATATGGTTTCATTTTCTAACGATATTTAAATAAAAAAATTAACTATGATGATAGACCTCTAATTCTATCATGGCTTATAACAGGACAATGCTTTAGAAGGATTACATGTCAAGGGACAAACCTTAGTCATGGCTTCCAAGAGATATTTTCTATATGTAAAAACCACACTCTAGAAGGAATACATGTTGAGGGATGCGATAGGGTTAGGGATATCAGGCTCTAATAGCCCGATCGAAGAGATCACCATGTCAACTACCATATCTAAATTACAAGAAGGGAGAGATTACTTCCCATTTAGAGTTGGATGCATGGGACAGGTTGCCACATAATTGACTTGTGGTGGAGAGGATTTTGCTGGCATGTAAGGACCGTTCAAGGAAGTTTGATGGTTGGCTATCATATGAGGATTAATGAATGAAAGTTTTTCTATGGTCACCATGTTTCCATTGTAAGGGAAACACATCAAATGAAAGACCGTGGACACAACAACCTTCGTAGCATAAACATAGTCTCTCCCTAGGAGAAAATTAAAATCCAAGGGGTCATGGATTACCATCACATTAATAAAGATATTTTTCCCTCCCAAAGTAACAGGAAAATGAGGAAGGATCCCTAAAGGTTGACTATCCCTTCTGTTAAAATCCAACAGATCCTGAGTCACTGAAGTAAGTTGAGGAGAACCAAAAGCTTTCCAAGCAATCGAGGACAAAATACTAACGAATGCACCATCATCAACAATAGTATGTGGAACATCCCTACCAAAAAATTGAACAATGATTTGGAAATTTATATATCAAGGGAGACATGATTCTGGTAGTGCACCCAAATATAAAATAATGGCCTCATTATTCGGAGGGGGTTCCGTTGGGATGGGTGAAAATCCCCCTAGTCCAGAAGAATCTGTAGAAATAGGAAAGACTTAAGTGAAATCCTCACACTTCTGAGGAGGAGTGGGATCAACCAAGCATGGTATTGGATTGAACACTTTAACTTCACTCTCCAAGGGGAGAGCAACATCAACCAAATTTGAAATCAGATCGATCACTTGATAAACTGACTCAACTGATGATTGAACCAGATGGATCACCTGATCAACCAGATTGATAGATGATGGAACTATATTGACCAATGAATTGACCAATGGTGGGTTGGGAGAGGTTTTATGGTAATATATTGGAAGTTGTTGTTGGAAATAAACAATATTTCTCAACAGATATGAAGTTGCATCCATACGAGGAGAATGGTTGGTGTGGTGCATCTCCTTACATAGCAAGGAAGGAAACTTGACTTTACCCTTATTACTTCCAACCTGATTATCAATAGTTGATGGTTTTTCACCAACATGAGGTGGATGATGATGTAGGTTGATGACTGTTGGGCCTGTAATATGATTGATTTAATGATGTTAATTAGATCCTTTTTGGCTGAATATGTATATGCGCTTTTTTGTTTTGAAGAGTTTTGAAGAGATTTTGTGTCAAATCGCTATGATTCATACTAGGTATGCATTATTCATGTTTTATGATGGTTTTGAGTGTAATTCAACATTTTTTTATGATTCGAGGAAACTAATTCGCATTTTTCGTTTCACTAGGAAAAATCGTAGCTCATTTTTGCATCCGACACTCCATCTGGTACTCAGTCTAGTACTCCATCTGACACTTCGTCCTGCATAAAAACCATGGGCGATTTGGTGGTTATCATATCGGTGGCCAATGATGGGAGAATCAGAGACATGGGTTTTTCTTGTGCTCGTGGCCTCTAGCTACTGAGCCTCTGACAACTCAATTTGGGTTGTTATGTTGGACGATTATTGCCTCGCCTTATTTCTAGAAGCCACCGATAGTTAGGGTGCATTAAAAGTGATTTTTTGTTTTTAGAGAAGGCAAGTCGTCGACCTCTCAACTTGTAAGCCTATAAAGACCAACTCAGTGGTCAAACAGATAGTGTTAGAGAGAAAAAGACAATTCAGCTCCATTTTTCTATTTTCATATACATTTTGCTAAAACTGTGTAAAGACTATGTTTTTTATTTTAATGTTGAATTCGTGTTGTTGAGCTTGTGGTTCCCCTTTGAGGAGTAGCCACGACTTGTTGGGGGGGAACCAATAGTCTGGGTGAATATCCAATTAGTTTTCTTATGCATTGAATAGTGTAGTTGTCATTTTATTCATTTCATGTGCATGAGTTTTTCATTATGCTTCTTTACTGTATAAATTGATGTTTATAACTTAATTGTTTTAGTTTCTTTTGCAGGTTATTATGAAGGATCGTGTTAATATGCAATGACTTTTTAATTATTATGAACTAGCTTACAATATTATATGTTAGCCCTATGTATAATTAGATGATACATAGGTTTTCTTTATGCTCAAATAGAGTATAAAAACAGAGTTTAAAACGAAGTTTTTAGTTTATGATTTCCTTGATAAGGTTTCAATGGATGGATAGTTATTAGTTTTTATATTTCAATTCTAGTTTGGCTATCTAGCTGCTACTTAGTTTTTCTTATTTAAATTGTCATTTAGTTTTCTCATTCAATTTCTTGTCCTATGCTGAAATAGTATTTAATTTTTGTTTTATGAGTATTTCCTCTTTTGCAATTTGAATTGTTAAAATAGGACTAGTTTAATTTACCTTATGCAATTTCCTTTTTAGATCTAGGTTGCAAATTTAATTCAAAGTTGATTATTGAGTTTAGTTTCTAGTTATAAATCTAAGTAGTATGAATTTTCTTAATTAGTATAGAATGCAGTTGAATTTACTAGAATAGTGTTTTTTATACTGTTGATGATTAATGCATGATTGAATAATCAAATGGACATGCAGAATAGTTGATGTTACTTCTATAATGGCTAAGTTCTCACTAGATTGTCTAATTCACACTTTTCACTTTTTTTTCTATTCTAAGACTTTTGCGATCATTGTTTTGTTCAGAGAGTTCTTTCAGATTCATCGCATAGGTTTTATGATTTTCGATGTTTTGGACCAAACTATTGTGGTCCATCATCAGGAAAGCGTTTGTGAAAAATGAACGAAAAAAGAATATAACACATATATAAATACTTGAAAAGTTTTTGTAAGGAGCCGACTTATTGAAAATGAAATCAATAATTATAATTTTTTATTTTTTTTAGAGATTATAATTGTTTGTTTAATTAATTAATTATTTGTTTTAATAACTGTTTGTTTAATTAATTAATTATTTGTTTTAATAACTGTTTGTTTAATTAATTAATTATTTGTTTTAATAATTAATTACTTGTTTGTTTATTAATTTTTATTTTTATTTAAAAAGAGCCGACTGGACAATGTTTATAAATTAATATTTAGAATTATTCATATTGGCTAGGGTAGGGATCCAATTTTGACTAATTTTCCATCCA